>JAQPPZ010002663.1:0-27664 GCA_028583015.1 Wollemia nobilis
AGATGATGAATCTCTAGAGGTAAATCAAAGATTATCCAGATCTATGATTGGTAGCTTATTGTATGTCATAGCTAATAGACTAGATATCGTGCAGGCAGTGGTACTAGTGGTACAGTTTTAGGTAGCACCCAATGAAACACATGTAGTAGTCGTAAAAAGGATTCTCAGGTATTTAAAAGGGACTATGGATTTTGGGCTCTGGTATCCCAAAAGTGATAGTTTCACTCTCACAACTTATACATATGTAGATTGGGTTGGCAGTATTGATGACATAAAAAGTACAAGTGGAGGATCATTCTTTCTTGGAGACTGTTTGGTCTCTTGGTTAAGTAAGAAACAAGCATCAGTATCCTTATCTACAATGGAGGTAGAGTATATTGTAGTTGTTGCCACTTGTACACAGGTATTATGGATGAAGCGAACTCTAGAATATTTTAAGATAAAATATGATCATCTTATTCCCATACTGTGTGATAATACAAGTGCTATAAATATTTCAAAGAATCCAGTGATGCACACCAGGAAAAAGCATATTCTGATTAAATATTATTTTTTGATAGAACAAGTGATAGACAAGCAGGTCAGGTTGGAATATGTTACTACAAAGGAGCATATTGTAGATATTTTCACTAAGCCACTTTCGAAAGAGACCTTTGATTACCTTCGAGAAAATTTGGGAGTAGTTCTACTCCCACCCCAGAATTAACCACCTCAAGAGGAGGTGGGGGAGGGGCTAAGCTAAGAGTCTCGTTCTTAGCCCCGAGCCCCAAAGGTGACCCTTTGCCATTGATGACAAAGGGGGAGAGATTTGAGTTAGGGGGAGAGCATTCAGTTAGGGGGAGCAGAATAGGAAAAGGTAAAAGGAATGGTAAAAATAAAATGGGTTCCCATAAATGACAAAGGGGGAGATTATTGGAAATATGAGCAAGATTTGTTGTCATTTATGTCAAGAGTCAATTTCAGTGAGCAGTGCAAGTGGAAGGATGTCAATATTTAGAGAAAGATTGCTTCTAGACCTAAGGGAAATAATATTATAATATCTCTCATTATAATATTTAAGGTGATCAGATAAGGTCTACAAGAGAAATGAGAAGGCCCAAGGAAAATAATATTATAATATTTTATTATAATATTAAAGGTCTAATGGTAAGACCTAAAGAAATTAAATTAATTATAAATTAATTTTAATAATTTCATTATAAATTAATTTATAATTTAATTTGATTAACTTTATAGTTATTAAATTAATTATGAATTAATTATAATAATTTTATTATTAATTAAATTATAATTCAATTTAATAACCCTAAAGTTAGGGTTATAAAGGGCATATATAAAGCATCAACATCATATTCTATCTCCTCCGTTGACATCAACAATTTCCAAAGTATGGGTATAAATACCCTAAGCCTAAAATGCTTCAAACCCTATTCGCGATTTTAATAAATCTCCTAAGCAAAAATTGTGTGCGCAATATTCATGAGCAAGAGAGGGAAGAAGTCCCTGTTTGACCCTTTTCGGTAGGTATAAAAGGAATAAAAATCACAAGGCATGAGGGCCTTGTCACCACCTAGCCAGGTGGGCTAGCGGTAAGTGGTAGCATCTTGGGAACGTGTGGTACCGTGTTCGATTCATAGCAGGGTTGGTTGTGCAGTTTTTTGTGGACCGAAGACGCCAAAGTATTTTGGCTTTTGGTGCCTAGGTAGAAGACAAAGCATTGTGGGCACTTTTGCCTTCCACGTGAATTCTTAGCTCACTCAACTTGGTAGTCGTGCTAAGGTGCTGGAGGCGCTAAGACATGGGATCGAATCCCACCGAGAGCACTTTGTGAGGTACTTAAATTTTTGTTATAAATTGATTTGTGCTTCTAAGGTTGTATGGTGTATTTTTGATCTTAGGGAGATATAAGGTTGATGAAATTAAATAATTATTTTATTTAATTATTGGGTGGATTAATTTATTTAGAGTGGAGTTATAAGGTGTAATAAGAGATTTATTTTTGTATGTTTTTTGTGAATGCTTATTTCAAAGGAGTAATAAGGTGTATTTGAGTTTAATTATTTTTGTAATTGTGAAATATTTTGAGGGAGTGTTAGAGTGATATTTTATCATCTAACCTTTGAAATTGGCAAAGAGGGAAATTGTGTTTGAGACAGGTTTTGAGGTCAATTCTTCAACAAATAAAAGGTATAGGCACATCTTCCTTATGAGTGATTTTTGGATGTTTTGAATTCTAAGTTGGAGTGAAAAGGGTTGTTTGATAAGCATTGTTGAGTTTGATTGTCAAAGGTTTTTTTGAGTGAGAGTTGTTGATAAAACCTTGTTTGATAAGCATTGTTGGAAATATTGAATAAACCTTCATATTCATGATTAGGGTTTGTGCAAGATCATGAGTATCATTGTTATGTGAAGTTGAGAACTATATTGAAACTAGGGTTTGTGAAAGATCATGAGTATCATTGTTATGTGAGATTGTTTGATAAGCATTGTTGAATGAGATTTCATTGAGTGTTTGATTGAGTTGAGTTGAGTAAGCTTTTGTGGAAGCTTACAATGCAAAATTGAGGTAAGTCTTGGTGAAGACTTGTTGAGAAGATTGGACAGGTTCTAGTGAGGACTTGTTGAGCAGTTTTGGGGTAAGTATTTGAGAAGACTTGTGAGCAGAGTTGATTTATGATTAAGTCAAGCTTTGTGTTAAGGCTTGAGGAAAAAATTCAGGATAAAGTTTGGTGCATATTTGAGGATAGGTTTATGCTCGACCAGAGATAAATATTGAGCAGATTTGTACTAGACCGAAGTACTATGTTTAGTGCAGATCAAAGATAGAGATTGAGCATATTTATGCTAGAACAAAGGACCGTGTTTAGTGTTGATTCGAGACAGAGCTAAGAGCAATATTTGGAGGTGATAGAGTATAGATTACGATAGTCTCCAGTGGATAGAATTCCATTAGCCAAGGTAGTGAAGATAGGTCTTTTGAGCGACGACAGGAATCTTCAGTGGATAGAGATCTATAAGCCAGTGCAATGGAGGCAGTAGTTCTTCTAGAATATCACCAGCCAGATCATAGGGGATTGGTGTCTCTTATGGATAGAGATCCATAAACTTGATTAGGGGATTGGTGTCTCCTTTGGATAGAGGTCCATAAACATTGTTATAGGGAAAGGATTCCCAAGATACTTTATTTGAGAAAATTTTATAAGAAATATTTTCTTTGTGGAGTAGCCCACATTGGGTGAACCATGTTAAATCATGTCTCTCATGTGTGTGATGCTTTGTGTGATGTTTACTACTTTAATACTACTGATATTATCATATGGATTGAAAAGAAAAAAGTTTTATCTTATACTGTTCACCCCCATCTCATTATAAGCACATGTTCTTTAGAACCCTTTTAAAATTAAATAAAATATTAATCTACTTGTTGAGTGGTAATTTTTCCCAATTGCAAAACCACACTCACCCTTACGATTTTGATCACAAAACCCTCTCTTGCAAATATGCTAAAACAAAACAACTTATCCAAGGTTTCGCTATATAAGCATTGCACATGTGTTCTAGTAATATCAATGAAGATATATTAAATAAGTGTTAGGAACACCTTAGTGATTGCAAGTAACTGTTAACAAGGGGCATGTGTTGGTTTATTTTATCATGTTATATTAATGATTGTTCATAAAACTTAAAGAGAAGCAAATGTGAATTGGCCCTCATATGACCACGATGTAAAACCTTAGTTCATTTTATCTTGAAGGATTTTATATAGCTTTTATCTTCTTTAGATTAAGTAGATTTTAAACAAATTTTTTAACTTGCATTAAAGCCTACTTTATGCATAAAATAGAAGATTAAAATTTATCTTTAAATTGGAAATTTAAATGATGAAAGGATTCACTTGATGTTGCTTTGAACATAAATAAATGCCAATAGCCTTTGATATAATAAAATAAATCACCCCTCTTTGATGAAATTAATTTTCATAAAGAGATGATAATTCATTGCTTTAAAATAATGGCCTTAAAATGTCATTATTAATTATCCCTCTTTAATGAAATCATAATTTCCATAAAGAAGGAATAATTTATTGCTTTGAAACAATAGCCCTTTGATGTAATGTATAAATTACCTCTCTTTGATGAAATCAGAATTTTCATCAAGAAAAGTGAATTTATAGCTTATGGAACGCTATAAAAATTAACCCCCTTTAATGAAATTGAAATTTTCATAAAGGGAATTTTATTTATGCTTGAAAATAAAAATGTAAAACTAAAAAAAAATTATGATTTACCTTTAAAATGTGAAAAAATAAAATTCCAAAATTATAAAAATCCTCATAAAAAAACAATTTTTATAAAATCAAAATGGCTTCGGAATTAGTTTGATTTTTTTTGGATGAAATATTGTAGCTCATTCTTCACACCCATGTATTTATTTTTGTCATTTTATTTTTTTTCAATTTTTATTTTAATCGCTGAAGTTAAAACAAAATCTACAAAAATAAAAGTTAGAAAAATAAATATAAAATCTAGACATGGAAATAAAATGCAAAAAATCTAGAAAATAAGCTAATGGAAGTTTCATGCGACCCTATCCTGCACAACCTGAGATGTGAGAGTTTTCTTAACATAACCCAACCTAACCGGAACTGCATTTGCACATCCCAAAATAAGTTAACTGTAAGCTTCTAAGGAACAAAGTGACTTCTCTGTTTCTAGATATTCAACAACGCAGCCATGAAATGCATTAAACGTTGCCTATAAATCTAAAAATAGAGTAAATAAAAAAATGAACATTAAACCCAAAATATTCAAAAATGATTCTCCTCTTGGTTTATCCACAAGGCGGAGAAATCCTGCAAAATATTGGCATTAAACAACAAGTTTCTATTTTACATCCAGTTCCAGCAGCATCTGGCCTTCCAAAAAGAATCCAACCTCGTTTCTACCTTTGAAATGGATATTTAGAATTTCCCCTATGTCTTTTTATTTCTCTCTTCTATCTTCATTTTATTTTCCCGCTATCTATTTTTTTTTATCTTTATCTCGGTTTGGTTGTAATTATCGCAATCGCTATATTAGGAGAACACTTTTTTAAAATGTAAATTTATCTCCTTATTCCCATGTCTCAGTGTGCGATGGAATCATGCCCTTTCATTAGGGCACTGAACCTCCAATTATTCCCTTTACCTGGCAACGAGTCCATCTCACCAAGTGTTCATGTCGACCATCCTCGGAGCATAATAATAATATCTTCCTCCCCCAAAGGTAATGGCACTTTTAGTTAGTAAAATATTTCTTGTTCCAACTCGGTATTACTTGAAAACGCTAGGTTTTGAACGGTAACCTATCTTTCAAATATTTTTGTGTTACCATTTTTTGCAACTGCCCTTCGGATGATATACTCTTCCATCTCAATTGGCCACTTGGGAAAATCAATTTTGCGACAAGATCGTCTAGATGTCCTAGCCCAGACGAAATTGTCAGATCTTGGGCAATATCGTCTGATCGACGATGATATCATAAAACAGTCAAAACAACCTCTAAAATTGGCACAGAAAAGGGGGAAACGGATTACCCAACGGTTAACGGGCGGTTTGGGAGGTTAAATTTGAATTTAAATTATTTACTAAGGTGAATGTAATTATTATAATTTTACTATGCCAATTTTAGGGTGCTACATTTTGCCCCCTCTTTAGCGAATTTTCCAAAGAAAATGCATTAAAGATGAGTTCTTCTCGATCTATGAGAAAGCAAAAATTATTTCCATTTTTAGGCGACGATTCTTGGTCGAATCGTACGACAGCTTACTATGGTGCCCCCTCCATGTTTTTACCCAAATCGAACGTTTGAGGTAAAAACACGAAAAAGAAAAAATTATTTTTGAATAAAATTAAGAAAAATAGGGTAAAACCCTAATTCATTTTTATTGTTCATTTTCTGTTTTTTTTTTTTTTAGAGCTCTGAAGCAAAACTGGTGGAGACGACGCACAGATCAACAGAGGTCCGACACGGTCTACGGGTAAGAGTCTAGACTTAACTAGAATGCTTTAATTTAATTTACATGCTTTGTAGGTAATTTTTAGGTGAATTTTGAGCATCACGACCGTTTTTGGGCCGTCGACGTCATCGGGACGAAATCGTCTCGATTTCGATGAAATCGTCTCAATTTCATCAATTTTGCCCAAGGGCGAAATCGACGAAAGGGGGACGATTTCATCAAATGAGAGACGATTTCGGCTTGCGAAATAGGAGACGATCCTGCTCAAATTTGGGACGATATCGTCCAATAGTGGGCGATATCATCAATTACATAAAATTAAACTTTTAACTTGCATTATTAATTACTTGAATTGTTTATTAATGATTGTTTGTTGTTGTGTTGTTTATGTTTGCAGAGAGGTTTACTAAAGAGCAGGGAATGGAAGTATGGAGGGTTGAGAGATGAATTGGCCGCTCTCACATAGGTAGAGTGAGATCAGCTGGCACAGGCCAGCTTGCAGCATGTGGCAGAGATGCCATAGGTATCCACAGATATGGGGCTACTGATAGCCCTAACAAAGAGGTGGTATCCGGGTTCTTCATGTTTATGGCTACCGATAGGGGAGATGACTCCCACTCTAGAGGATGTATGGAGGATTCTAAGAATCCCCATACAAGGATGACTGATCACTCCTGCAGCCAATCAGGGCCATGCTATGGGACGACTATGTGGTGACCCGAGCTTTGCCCTGGAGAAGAGCGAAGTTAACATCGAGGCACTACGCCAGATGCCTGGGGCATCTAGACTCACATGGGTGTTAGCTGGAGTGGTTGGTGGACTTTTGCTATGCCACCAGAGTAGGTGCAGGGTGCCGTGGATGCTCGTAGATGTGATCTATGATATGTGGGACCACGGGTATAGGTTTTCTTGGTGCAATTTTGTATTATGCTGGCTGTACAAGATCCTATATGGGGTCATGTACAAGGGCGGCCGATGTTTGGTGATGACATCGCTCTTATAGGTTTGGTGCTAGGAGCACATTACAGTGTGGAGGCTGGTAAGGCTTCCTCTGATAGGGGTTGACGAGGAGAGGCCCTGAGTCTTTTACTGGTGGCTCCGAAGAGGGTCACAGTAGCAAATCGACCTGCCTATGTCCCAAAGGCTACTTGATGACTTAGTCTCGGATCAGATCACCTAGAAGCCATGGAGGGAGCATCTAGGGTGGGCCGAGGATGGACAAGAGTTGGCTCGCGTCAGGCGAGTTTGCTGGCTATGGATGGAGAGAGGAGAGGTGGAGCTCCACCACTATGACCGAGTTTTGAGACAGTTCGATCTACAGCAGGGGATCCCATCTCTGAGGGATTATGAGTTTTCTCGGACTATCCAAGATAACACCATAGTTAATGAGGCACCAAACATGCAGTGGTTCTAGAGCCAAGACACAGACGATGCCCCCATCCAGCTAGTGGATGGTGATGATGCAAGGGTAGCCGATGGCTACGATGCCTGGTACGTAGGCATCCACCCTCCTCGGATGATGAGGGCATAGGGTCTGATTCATGTGATTGTGCGTCAGATAGGGAGGCAGCACTAGGGAGCGATGGAGGCAGCCTAGGGTCACGACGGGAGAGAGGCGAGGAGGCCACAGGCACAAGAGAGGTCATAGCAGAGGGAGAGGAGGTAGGCAAGACCCCCATCTCCATAGAGGCCACCATCGCCCGATAAGGGCAAGGATGTAGACACAGGAGAGAGTAGAAAGATGGCTACTCTTCGAGCGAAGAGAGATCGTCTCTAGGAACAGGTGTAGACTCTACAGGATGAGGCTGCACGCCATCGAGCTGAGGTGTCACAGCTACGGGACGAGATTGCACGCCTCAGGGCATGGGGCAGAAGGGAGAGCTCTAGGGAGCTAACACGGGATATTGCTCAACTCACTTTCTACCAGACATTGTACTACTAGCTGGTGCCAGAGGTGGATAGACTACCCCTACCAGCCAACATTACAGATCCGATCAGGATCGGGTCATCGAGGACCACGTCCCGGTCGAGGACTAGGACTACTCAGACTGTGATGGGGCCACCTCATCCACCTCAGGGTGGGGGAGGAGATGAGGTAGATAGCTCGAGGGGCTCTTGAGGCTAGAGAATTGCACTGACATTGTATTATTATTTTTTTGTTGATAGAGGATGGAGTATGTCGAGGTACAGATTGTGGCATACCAATCTAGTTTTGATGATGTACATATATGTTGTTAACATATATATGATATGAGATATGTTTTTGATCACATGACTTGTATAATGGTATGATGCTTATGATGCTTTTTTTGATTGATTGATTGATTTGATAATTCATGTAATTATGTCGTTGGAAATATTATAATTTGAATGTCATGCTGTAAGATTTTAAATGAAATAATCTGATGTAACAAATTGGTTGTTTGTGATGTGATGATAAAAATAAAAAGATACTTCTAAAAATAATTTCAAATGACATTGTCGCTATTATAGACCATTTCATGGAGTCACTGCTCACTCGGTCGTCAAGCTAATCCCAGTATAGAAATATGGTTAAAAGTAAAAGAGTGCTTAAGAGACTGTCTTAAGACTTTGGTGCAATGATGAAAATGAAGGTGATGATGATTTTGTTTTTCAGATTTCCATGAAAATATTATGCATGAAATATTTTAAAATGACTTTTGCTAGGCATAAATTCCTAAGTATGATAAAATTTTTGGATAATTCCCTAGGAATTATACCATCATTGCAAAAGTGAAGTTTGACATGATGACATAAAATAGAATAGGTTTTTGTTTGTTTTAAAGCATAATTGTGTAACATAATGATTTAAGTCATATGTTTTTGTGATTTTAAATAAATGGGGAATAAAAATTGATACAATGGTTTGTGCTAGGCATAGAATATGTAGGTATAGACTTATACCATCATCGCGAAAATCCAAAAAAAGAGATAGATTGTTTTATTGCATGGTTGATTTGTAATTGTTGAAAAGAAACAGAAAATATGAAGAGGAGGACTTGCGCTAGGCATAAGACTCCCATTTAAGTTCTGGAACTATACCATCGTCACGAAATTCAACCAGATATATATGTTTTGATTGGATATTTTGAAAGAAATTTTTTATTTTTCTATTATATAGTTGTCTTTATGGTAAACAACTGTACTTGATTTATTTCAAACAAGTTGCAAAAAATAATATTTCAAAGTATTTTGAAGACAAAAGTTAGATTTATAAGGAATCCCATGTGCATATGTGAATTCATTTCCAATCTTGATTTATCATATTGATACACATAATCTCTCAAATACAAATGTGTGTGCAATTGCTTTGTGCATTTACCAATTTTGAGCAAGATAATATGATACAAGTGATTTGATGATGTAGATGCATATAACCATACTAGACTACTATGTAGATCGGATTATCAAGAGCTAGCTAATCCATAAGCAGACATAGGTCTGTACAAAATAAGGTCGCTAATGTGACAGACATATCACCATGCTAGGAGTTACCCAAGGCCAAGTAGGTTGGGCACAAACCACCTGTTATGGGGCTTACCTCATAGTTTTTGAATAATTGAGAATTCTAGGGATTCAAGCTCATCAACCCTTCTTTTCTTTTCAAAGGGTAGGGAAAGGGATTTTGTTGCTTTCTTGCTTTCTTTTGAACTTTGCTTATTTTTCTTTTTGTATTTCTTTTGTATAATGCTTGGAACATTGTTGTAATGATATAAAAGAACATTTTTCTTTTCTCTTTTTCTTGAACTTTTGTTTTCTCTTTTTCATTGCTAGGGATACTTGCTCGGATTAGCTGTAGAGCAAGGGATTTTTATTCTGGGTAGGGGTGAGCTTGTCCTTTTGCCAATTCTCAAAGATTCTAGACCATGTGCATGATAGGATAGCAGGGGAAACTTTTCTCTCAAGAAACCACTTCTACTATATAGCAAAGCATAGAAATTACAAATATAATCATTTTATTGTGAAAAGATGTGCTTGGTTTAAGTAAATAACAAGATCAATTCTCTATGCTCAAACTTTATTTAATTGAATTTTGTGAACTTTGATATAAGAGAGATTAGTAATCATGCCAGATAAAATCAAGAGATTTATTTTTGTGAGTGTGCAAGTGAGGGATTCCATATAAATGCTAATTTATCCAAAATAATTTGAAACATATAACTGCAACATTTGTAAGAAAATATATATAAACACTTTTGAGAAGTTTTGAGAATACTGACTCTCTCTTTCTTCATTATATTGTTTTAGTTCCGAAAGAGTCAAGCATATTATTGCTTTTATATTTTTATCATTATTTTGATGTTTGGTTTTATTTTTGTTTTTGAGCAAAAAAATTTAACAAGTGCCATAAATAAATGCAATAAATAGTTTTGAAGATTTTTGATGATTATGAATATTTTTGATGTTTTTGGATTTTTATAAATTTGAAAGAAATATAAGACAAAAATTTTGAGAATATTTTGAACAATTATATACAAGGATGAAATGACCAAATTTATGCATAGTAACGTTTAAGATGCAAAATATTCATGGGTTCTTTAAGTTCTTTACCATCTAAGGTAGATAATTTGTATGCTTCTAATTCAAATTTAGCAGTAATAATGTATGGTCCGAGCCAGTTGGGCTCAAATTTACCTTTAAGGTCCTTACTTGCATTTGTATTTTTTTTATTTTCTTTTAAAACAAGGTCGTCGATCTCAAAGGATCGATGACGAACTTTCTTAGCATATGATATTTTAAGCTTGTTTTGGTAAGCACGAAGATGTTCCAAAGCATTGATGCGTTTTTCATTTAGGAGTTCCAGCTGACTGAGTCTGCCAGCTCGATATTCATCTCCTACTTCGGTATCTTGAAGTAGCAGAGCCAAAGAAGGAACTTCCAATTCAAATGGAAAAATTGCTTCAGCACCATATACCAAAACAAATGGTGAAGTTCCAGTGGGGGTTCGAACACTAGTTCGATAGGCCCACAAGGCTGGGTATAATTGAATGTGCCAGTCACGGCCAGTTTTATTGACTAATATTTTGATAATTTTGATTAAGGTTTTGTTAGATGCTTCTGCTTGACCATTACCCTAAGGATAATAGGGAGTGGACCAGCGATGTTGAATCTTATATTTTTGGCATAATTTTTTAACATATTTATTTTTGAAAGAAGTTCCATTGTCAGAGATGAGATTTGCAAGAATTCTAAACCTACAAATGATTTGATTAAAAATAAATTTAGAGACTTGTGTGCTAGTGCAGAAGCTAAAGGCATAGCTTCGACCCACTTCATGAAATACTCGATGGCGGTTATGATGAACTTGTGTCCATCAGATGACATAGGATTGATTTTGCCAATAATGTCTAAACCCCATTTAGAAAAGGGCCATGGAGATGAAATAGCCTGTAGCTCTTGTGCAGGCGCATGGACAAGGTCAGCATGTTTTTGGCACTTGTCACAATGGCGCACATACTCATGTGCATCCGTTTCCATGGTATGCCAAAAGTATCCTATCCGAAGGAGCTTTTTAGAAATAACACTGCCACTAAAGTGTCCTCCACAAGATCCATCGTGGGCTTCACTCAAGGCTGATTTAGACTCTTCTAAGTTTAAACATCTTAATAGGATACCTTCAAAAGATCTCCTATATAAATTATTGCCAATTATTACAAATCGACTTGCTTGTCGACGTAATAACCGACGCTGGTTTCTATTAGAATTGGTAGGGAAAGTCCCATTTTGGAGAAAATCAAATATGTCTATATACCAAGGTTCAGGAGTAGTTTCATTGATTAGAAACACATCCAAAGGCTCTAAGAATGACTTATTTGAAGTGGGTTCCTGGAGTCGATGAATAATGATAGTGGCATATTCGTCATCTAACTCCAAGGGTAGTAGAGATGCAACTGCGGCCATAGCATCGGCTGCACAGTTGCTAGTTCGAGGAATAGCTTCCAAGGTAACTTGATAAAATAAAGACATTAATTGTAAAACATAGGCCTTATATGGGCGTATTTTATCATCTCAAGTTTAATAAACTTCATTAATTTGGTTTATAACTAGTTGAGAATCACCAAAAACTAAAAGATGTTTAATTTTTAGCGCTAGGGTAGCTCGTAATCCAAGGATTAGAGCTTCATACTCAACAGTATTGTTGGTGCAAGAAAATGTCAATTTGAAGGACAGAGGAATAAGATGTTTTTGTGGGGATATTAAAATAATACCCGCACTAGCCCCACTCATGCATCGGGCTTCGTCAAAGTATAAGGACCATTGTTCAGTATGGTCGACCTCTAATTGAAGGCATTCATCAAAAAATTTGATGATGAGGGGATGGGTAGATTCTAAGGGTGTAGCAGCTAATTGATCTGCTATGATTTGACCCTTAACAGACTTCTGTCCTATGAATGTGAGATCAAACTTGCTTAGAGCAAGAACCCACTTGGCTGTGCGACCCGATAAATAAGGTCGACTCATGAGATACCTCAAGGGATCGTATTTGGCAATGACATAAGTTTTTTGACTAAGCATATAATGTCATAATTTTTGCGTAGCAAAAACGACTGCTAGACATAATTTTTCTAACGCTGTATAGTAGGTTTCATAACTGATGAAGGTTTGGCTAATGTAATAATTAGCACGTTCTCTCTTTTCATCATCAAGCTGAGCTAACATAGCTCCTAAGGCAGAATCTAAAGTAGAAATATATAGGAGAAATGGGCGATCAAATTTAGGTGGTGAAAGCGCAGGTGGATTAAGGAGGTATTGTTTGAGAAGTTCAAAATCTTCTCTATATTTGGTGTCCCAATTAAAAGGGACATCCTTCTTAAGGAGTTTAAGAAAGGGACCAGTTTTATCCGCCAGCTTATCGATGAAGCGACGGATGGCTTGAAGTTTACCTTGTAAACTTCATAACTCAGATATATTAGTAGGTGTGGGCATATCAGTGATGGCTGCAATCTTGAGAGGGTCAATTTCAATACCATGTAAAGAAACTAAAACCCCTAATAGCTTGCCGGATTTAACTCCGAATATGCATTTTGTTGGATTTAATCAAATAAGATATTCTCGTAATCGATTAAAAACTTTTCTCAAATCATCTAAATGATTATCTTCAATAATAGATTGAGCTATGATATCATCTACATAATCATGTAGGATATCATGCATCATATCATGAAAAATGTAGGTCATAGCTCGTTTATAAGTTGCACCTACGTTCTTTAAGCCAAATGGCATCACTTTCCAACAAAAGGTACTGTTGGTCACGAATCTGCCACAGGAAAGGATTTTTACAATTGCGCCCTAGACCCGGCCAACATTGAAAGGCCGGAAGCAAGAGATGCCTCCTGCACCAATCTCCGGAGTGGGCCGGTTCCCTCTACTACTCTAAAATTGGGTTTAAGATAGGGTTGCCGGAAAGAGATTTAAAAGGTTGCGAAAAGAAATGGGAAATATGGCCACAAGCCGAAGTGATGGGATCGAAAAACAACAAAGCAGAAACTACAAACGCAACAACAAGCAAGTAACATAAGAAATCAGCTTCATCCTCGCACAATCACATGCCGCAAATCCCTCCAAACCCACATTCCAGAATTGTACCTCGACCGCAGTATTTAAATCCAAAGATGCAGAATTTAAATGTAATAGCAATGCAGAGTACGAATGCTATTAGAAATGCAGAAAATGTAAAGCAAATTCATCCATGCGACGCTTGAAAAATTAGAAGTCGATCCTTGTATTCCCGCAAATACAATTCCAGCTTCTAGCAAGCAAGTTTTTCCAACCTTTGCAAATGAAAATTACATTGGTTTTTATAGAGGTCCGTCCTCTTTGCAAAGCATTAAAAACGTAAAACCAACTTCCTCGTGATCTACAATAATATCTTGAAAATCAGGAACACGATCCCCTTAATAGCGGCCTCGAGGAAATAAAAATTAAATGCCATGAAACGTTCGCGGTCCTTTATTAAATACGATTCTTCGAACATGTGCATGAAAACCGTTGAATTAATCCACGAACCGCAGCTTTGAACCAATAAATCCTTTAATTTTGGTGGCCCGGGCACTCTTCGACCTTAACCGCATCGGAAATCCGCAAATTATTTAATTCGGGTCAGCATTAAATCATCGGAAATCGGAAAACCCTCTCGGCCGTTCATACCGCACTTGGCGGGAAAACCGCGCAGTCGCGAAATGCGACGGGTCGCGAAATCGCGACGTGTTTTTCCGCCGTACGCTTCGCTGCTGAAGACCCGCGAAATGGAACATGTAGCGATTTCGCTACATGTTTCCGCCGTTGGCTCCTCCCTGCGCTCTGCCCCGCGAAATCGGAACATGTAGCGATTTCGCTACATGTTTCCGTCGCCGCATCAATCGCCATTTTCGGTCGCGATTCGCTGACATGTCAGCGACGCGCTGCAAGTTTGCACTTTTTGCCTTCGACGCTGCCCGGGTCGCGATTCGCCGACATGTCGCCGAATCGCCGCATGTTTTCAACTTAATGCTTTTTTGCCCGCCGACTCGCGATTTCGGAACACGTCGCGATATCGCGACGGTTCCGCCAACCTGCCTGCGTTGGATCGCGTTGGACCGCGATTCTCGCAACATGTCGCCGCGTCGTCGCAGCTTTCAGACTTAACCATTTTTTGCTCAATTTTTCTCCTTTTTTTGCCCAAGCTGCGTCAATCAAAGGTCAGATCCCCAACAATACATCAATGCATTCATTAATGAGAATCAATGTGGCAAAAATGCCAACATTCTTGGCGGCTCGTGGGGTATACCAGCTGTATGCAAGAATCCAGGCCTTAGTCCATTGGGCATAGAGTCATATCCGAATGTAAGGCCGCCGCAATACATGTCTCGCTGAAAAATTGAAACCGAAAAACTCGCATATAATCGATTATGAAACGACTAATGGAACGCGATGATGGAGTGAGCTCTTGTGGTTGCGCAAGCGGTGATCGCAATGGAATGATGAAATGAAAATGAACGAAGTTATGGAGTGGGAATGGAACTAGGAAAGCTGTGAAATGAAATGAACTAGACTGTTAGCAAATGCGTAAAAGACTGAACTTAGAGGAAAGGGATAAGAAGGGACGGGGAAAAACAGAAAAGGAAAAAGAAACAACAATCGTGGCTTATTTTGTTTTAATGCGGAAGAAAAAGAAGGAAGAAGATGAAGAAAGGAAAGAGAGGAAACGGGGAAGGGAAAAGAAGAAAGTGCTAGAAAGCCACCAAACTCTTGGGAGGAGAAAAACAAAGGAAAAACAAGCATCTACGGCTCGCAGGCAACAAGAACCGAGATGAACAAATAAAAACAATACCAGCTTTTTTTTTTTTCTTCTTCTTTTTCTATTTTTTTTTGTTTTTTTCAAAATACTATATACAATAATGCACGACATGATTGGCATGTCGCCACCGTACACCCAATCTCATAATGTTATCCGTAAATCCGCAATGTCCCGACCATATCTAATCATACTTAAGTCGGTCCTTGAAATTAGGCTGGCTCCTTCCTGAAGTTCTCCATGGTGCCGATAGGATGCAATTCAGCAGATTATCCTTCTTACTAGTACCCATATGGAAGACTTCTTCAGGTACTGGATGTAGTGGCCGGAACCAACACCACCACTTTGCAGACTTTACCGGTCGTGGGCCGAGTACAGTGCTCCTCTAACTCCTTGATGTGATCACAGGCTCTTCAAGTGAGAACTCGGATTCTGGGATCTCCTCAAGCTCTGGAATTTGCACTTGTTCTTCTACTTGGCCCATCTCTTGCTGAAAACTGCAAGCAACCATATTGTTCATTGCTGGAAAAGTGCTTGCATGTCCCAATCCTTGACTTTGGACGAGATCTCGTCCCTTGAACTCCACATGACTGCATCTCAGGGATCTGGCATGAATGTGCAGGGTAAACAGGAGCAACAACCACCGGAGAAGGTAATGGAGTTTCTCCCCACGGTAACTTTCTTGATAAGAGCAACAACTGTTCCGCTCGCACTGCTTCCTCAAAGATTTGTGGGAACCGTTGTTCACCTGATCGCAAAGAAAAGAGACCTATGTCGAATTAAAAGCTCGAACATAAAAGAGGTGGGCTTGGGTGGGTGATGGACGGATCTTCTCTCGGAATTCTCTTCCAACTTATCAAGAATCGGACATTGAAGTCCGTGATGCTTTCTTGAGGTGCTCTCTTGATGTACATGAAAAATTGGTAGAGATCCAAAGAACTCGTAGAAAGGATCTTCATCAAATCTTTTGATCGTGCTCCCGCTAGATCGTCCCATGAGCCGATGCTTTGACATTTGAGCAATCCGTACCATCGCAATGCTCTTCCTTCCAAAGACTCGAACCGTAAGTCGGATCATGACATCTTCGTGTTCTATGACATGGATCATGGACGTAATAGCAATATCTTCAACATGTGCCGGAGCCATGCCTTCGGTACCATCATATTTTGCCATGTTCTTCAGGGCACCTTCGGGAATTTCATGCCGAACTTGGAGATTCGGAGGGCCAGGATCATCCCATCTAGAAAAACCCTCGCCTTTGTGGCGTTGGTCTCATGGAATCACGGCCATCGCCATTAAGTCGAGTCGCCAGAATGAACATTCTTTGAAATTTTTTTTTTTTTTTTTTTAAACAAAAACAAAGCGTCCACGAACGTATCTTCAACTCAAAGAAAGTCGCCGATGAACTTACAAATCTCCGCCGTGAGGCCAAGACAACTCATCAAATCTTGAGACCTCCGGTGTTAAAACGTGCCAAAATCGTTGGCACCGGTGGGGTTATCACTTTGGAAAATTATGCGTATCCCACCGATTATGAATTCTTGGAGACAGAAACAGTCTGTCCCACCGGGCGTGCCAAAAACTGTTGGTCACGAATCTGCCACAGGAAAGGATTTTTACAATTGCGCCCTAGACCCGGCCAACATTGAAAGGCTGGAAGCAAGAAATGGCTCCCGCACCAATCTCCGGAGTGGGCCGGTTCCCTCTACTATTCTAAAATTGGGTTTAAGATAGGGTTGCCGGAAAGAGATTTAAAAGGTTGCAGTAAAGAAATGGGAAATATGGCCACAAGCCGAAGTGATGGGATCGAAAAACAACAAGCAGAAACTACAAACGCAACAACAAAGCAAGTAACATAAGAAATCAGCTTCATCCTCGCACAATCACATGCCGCAAATCCCTCCAAACCCACATTCCAGAATTGTACTCGACCGCAGTATTTAAATCCAAAGATGCAGAATTTAAATGTAATAGCAATGCAGAGTACGAATGCTATTAGAAATGCAGAAAACAGAAAGCAAATTCATCCATGCGACGCTTGAAAAATTAGAAGTCGATCCTTGTATTCCCGCAAATACAATTCCAGCTTCTAGCAAGCAAGTTTTTCCAACCTTTGCAAATGAAAATTACATTGGTTTTTATAGAGGTCCGTCCTCTTTGCAAGCATTAAAAACGTAAAACCAACTTCCTCGTGATCTACAATAATATCTTGAAAATCGAGAACACGATCCCCTTAATAGCGGCCTCGAGGAAATAAAAATTAAATACCATGAAACGTTCGCGGCCCTTTATTAAATACGATTCTTCGAACATGTGCATGAAAACCGTTGAATTAATCCACGAACCGCAGCTTTGAACCAATAAATCCTTTAATTTTGGTGGCCTGGGCACTCTTCGACCTTAACCGCATCGGAAATCCGCAAATTATTTAATTCGGGTCAGCATTAAATCATCGGAAATCGGAAAAACCCTCTCGGCCGTTCATACTGCACTTGGCGGGAAAACAGCGCAGTCGCGAAATGCGACGGGTCGCGAAATCGCGACGTGTTTTTCCGCCGTACGCTTCGCTGCTGAAGACCCGCGAAATGGAACATGTAGCGATTTCGCTACATGTTTCCGCCGTTGGCTCCTCCCTGCGCTCTGCCCCGCGAAATCGGAACATGTAGCGATTTCGCTACATGTTTCCGTCGCCGCATCAATCGCCATTTTCGGTCGCGATTCGCTGACATGTCAGCGACGCGCTGCAAATTTTGCACTTTTTGCCTTCGACGCTGCCCGGGTCGCGATTCGCTGACATGTCAGCGAATCGCTGCATGTTTTCAACTTAATGCTTTTTTGCCCGCCGACCCGCGATTTCGGAACACGTCGCGATATCGCGACGGTTCCGCCAACCTGGCTCGCGTTGGATCGCGTTGGACCGCGATTCTCGCAACATGTCGCGCGTCGTCGTAGCTTTTCAGACTTAACCATTTTTTGCTCAATTTTTCTCCTTTTTTCGCCCAAGCTGCATCAATCAAAGGTCAGATCCCCAACAATACATCAATGCATTCATCAATGAGAATCAATGTGGCAAAAATGCCAACAGGAACCTAACCCAAGTATACCCGGATATAGAGCTGATTTGTACTGTGATTTCCATAGAGGACTTAGACATTCTACCAATGCTTGTAAGAGATTGAAACATAAAATACAAGATTTGATTAACAATAATGAAATGGAAGTGCAAGCCTTCCAACCTAAACAAAACCCTCCTAATAATACTCAAAATATTGTTCCCCAAAATCAAAATCAAAATGCCAATCAAACTTTAGACATATTTCAACACCCTTTACCATGACATGGTAAAGAGGTAGCTAATCAAATTGAACATCATAATGTTCCCCCTCCTACCCGATATGTAGGAACCATTAGCGGACAATTACCTGTTCAGGATTCTCAAATATTTGACACAACCTTATCCCTGGTTACAACCAGGCCCTTACATAATTTTCAAACCTCTGATTCTAGTGATATAAAATCAGATAGTGAAAGTGAAGTAGACACTATTCAATCGAATAGTTCTGAAAATGAATCAGATCCTATTCAACCTGTCACAGATGCTAATGTTCCAGAAGAACCATTTCCCAGAAGAGTCACTACTCGACCTTCTTCTAATGTAGTTCTTCCTTATGAACAAGCCATAAATTCTCAACCGAGACCATTTCAACGGCGTCACTATAACATTGTAGGTACCATTGGAGTCGTTACTCGAAAACAAGCTCAAAATTCTCAACAAGAACCAAACCAGAACGATGGATCAGCTCCATTCGTTCTAAAAAATCCCAATAAAGGAAATCATGCTCCTATTGTTCAACCCAAACCTCCTTATAGCATTAATGAGCAATTGTCTAATACCACGGCTAGAATCTCCCTTCTAGATTTATTAAGATCCTCTCCCACACATAGGGATGAGTTGATGATTACTTTGAGCCAAATTATGGTACCTCAAAACATTCAACCTGAAGCTATGGCCAATACTATCATCACTCGAGAGATTGATTGTATTGACTTTCGGGATAGAGATATCCCACAACACAGTTTACACAAGGATAATCCCTTGTATATTACTGCTTTAATTGGGGATGTAGCTGTCAAACGAGTCTTGATTGATAATGGCTCATCTCTAAAAATTTGCACCTTTGACTTCTACCAATGATTTGGTTTTAGAAGTGATGAAATGAAGAAAACTGATATGATTATCAAAGCTTTTAATGACGAGACACAAGAAACGTGTGGAGTCATTACCCTCCCATTACAAGTTGGTCCTAGAACCCTTGAGACAATTGTGTTTATTGTACATTGCCCAACATCGTACAATATACTTTTGGGTCGCCCTTGGATCAACGCCATGCGAGCGGTCCCATCAACTTTACACCAATGTGTTAAGTTTGAGTTTAAAAATCAGTTGGTCACTATTCATGGTGACCCTAGACCTTTTGATATGTGTGCCTTGGCAGAACCAGTTGGAGTGCAATTTTGCCCTGCTCTGTCATCCACACATTCTAGTTCTTCTTTTTCATCTAAAACTGTGAAACATAAACCCATCACTTCATCTATTCCTCCTCCATTCATTTCATCTTCCTCTATAGACCAAAAACCTTCTAAACAAATTACTTTAGAACCTCAAAAATATCTCAAATCTACAACTAATCCTTCAACTATTACCCCTATAAATTCAAAACCTTTAGACACATCTATCATACCTTCTACATCCCAAGACATAGGTAATAAGCCTTCTACATCTTATGCCCTTTCTGATGATATTTTACCAGATTTATCTACAACCTTAATATCATAAAAAATGAATGCTTTCATGTAAGATTCAAACCTTTTAAATAAATTATCGCCCTCTCCTTGTACTTTGGGCCTCACACAACCTATGGGAAGTACTTACCAAGTCGGGAGTTGTGCCTTCATTTATAAAGGATATGACTGGGGAAGAATCCCTCGGAATATCAAAACTCATCATGAGGGATATGCTCGCTGTTATTTTACCAATGATTATGTTAAAGCTAAACCCATGATGCTTAAAATGGGATATAAAGGGAAAGGCTTAGGACCTTTCCAAAATGGCATGAAAGAACCTTTCGAGGTAGAACCGTGGCCTACCCGCTGTGGTGTGGGCTTATTTCCTAGTAAGGGACAACCATTTCCTTTTGAGGATGATGATCACCTCATATGCTATCAAGATTATTTGGATAGGCATGTTGATTTGCCTCTTAAAAATCAGTCATTTTCATGCAACATGCTATCCATAGCCTACCCTAAAATGATTGTTGACCCCGATGAAGAGTTGGAAGGAGATATCTTCCATGATGTCTCTGTTGAAGAGATGTTGCACAATGGATTCTGTTTTGATGGTTCTATACCAACTATAGCCCAACTTGAGGCCACTGATCCTCAGAATGAATTATCTAAATTAACTTTACAAGAATTACAAGAACTAGGTGTTTCACCCGCCCCACCTAACTTTGAAAGAGATCTACACATGGAGGTAGAAAATGTCATTAAAATTAATATTGGAACTGAGGACAATCCTCACATGATCAATATTGGATCAGAACTAAGTCAACAAAAACAAGAACAATACATTGCATTCCTTAAAGAGTATGAAGATGTCTTCGCTTGGACATATGAAGATATGCCAGGTCTAGACCCTTCTGTCGTCATGCACCATCTAGTGGTCCATCCGGATGCTAAACCGGTTAAACAAAAACTTAGAAAAATGCATCCCAAAGTGGCTCTACTAGTCAAAGGGGAGTTAGAAAAACTCCTGAATGTTACCTTTATACAAGCTATTGATTATGCTGAATGGATCTCAAATGTAGTTCCAGTCACCAAAAAGGAAGCTACCAAAGTTAGGGTTTGCACAGATTTTAGAGATATTAACGCTGCATGCCCTAAAGATGACTTTCCCCTTCCAAACATGGATCAAATTATTGACTTCACTGTCGAAAGTGGGATGATTTCCTTAATGGACGGATTCTCCGGTTATAATCAGATCAGGATAGCTCCTGAAGACCAGGCTAAAACAACCTTTATTACCCCCTGGGGTACCTTTTGCTGGAAAGTGATGCCCTTTGGCTTAAAGAACGCCGATGCAACTTATCAACGGGCTATGACCTACATTTTTCATGATATGATGCATGATATTCTACATGATTATATGGATGATATTATAGCTCGCTCTCTTATTGAAAATGATCATTTAGATGATTTGAGAAAAGTTTTTAATCGATTACGAGAATATCTCATTCGATTAAATCCAGCAAAATGCATATTCGAAGTTAAATTCGACAAACTATTGGGGGTTTTAGTTTCTTTATGTGGTATCAAAATTGACCCTCTCAAAATTGTGGCTATCACTGATATGCCCGCACCCACTAATATATCTGAACTACGAAGTTTACAAGGTAAACTTCAAGCTATTCGTCGCTTCATTGATAAGCTAGCGGACAAAACTGGTCCCTTTCTCAAACTTCTTAAGAAATATGTCCCTTTCAATTGGGACACAGAATGTAGAGAAGCTTTTGAACTTCTCAAACAATATCTCCTTAATCCCTCGGTGCTTTCACCGCCTAAATCTGATCGTTCCTTTCTTCTATATATTTCTGCTTCAGATTCTGCTTTAGGAGCTATGTTAGCTCAACTTGATGATGAAAAACGAGAACGTGCTAATTATTATATTAGCTGCACCTTCATCAGCTATGAAACCCGCTATACAGTGTTAGAGAAGTTATGTCTAGCAGTCGTGTTTTCTACGCAAAAATTATGACATTATATGCTTAGCCAAAAAACGTATGTCATTGCCAAATATGATCCTTTAAGATATCTCATGAGTCGACCTTATTTATCGGGTCGCGCAGCCAAGTGGGTTCTTGCTCTAATCGAGTTTGATCTCAAATTCATAGGACAGAAGTCTGTTAAGGGTCAAATCATAGCAGATCAATTAGCTGCTGCACCCTTAGAGTCTACTCATCCAATCATTATCGAGTTTCCTGATGAATGCCTTCAATTAGAGGCCGACCATCCTGAACAATGGTCCTTATACTTTGATGGAGCCCGATGTATGAGTGGGGCTGGTGCGGGTGTTATTTTAATATCTTCGCAAAAACATCTTATTCCTTTGTCCTTCAAACTGACCTTTGCTTGCACCAACAATACTACTGAGTATGAAGCTCTAATCCTTGGATTACGAGCTGCTTTAGCACTAAAAATCAAAAACCTCTTAGTTTTTTGGGATTCCCAATTGGTTATAAACCAAATTAATGAAGTTTATCAAACCCGAGATGATAAACTTCATCCATATAAGGCCTATGTTTTACAATTGATGTCTTTATTTGATCAAATTACTTTGGAAGCCATTCCTCGAACTAGCAACCGTGCAGCTGATGCTATGGCCGCAGCTGCATCCCTCTTGCCCTTGGAGTTAGACGATGAATATGCCACTATCATCATTCTTCGACTCCAGGAACCTACTTCAAATAAGTCATGCTTAGAGCCTTTGGATGTGTTTCTAATCAATGAAACTACTCCTGAACCTTGGTATACAGACATATTTGATTTCCTCCAAAATGGGACTTTCCCTGCTAATTCTAATAGAAACCAGCATTGGTTATTACGTCGATGAGCAAGTCAATTTGTAATAATTGGCAATACTTTATATAGAAGATCTTTTGAAGGTATCCTATTAAGATGTCTAAATTTAGAAGAATCTAAAACAGCCTTGAGTGAAGCCCACGATGGATCTTGTGGAGGACACTTTAGTGGTAGTGTCATTGCTAAAAAGCTCCTTCGGATAGGATACTTTTGGCCTACCATGGAAATGGATGCACATGAGTATGTGCGTCATTGCGACAAGTGTCAAAAACATGCTGACCTTGTCCATGCGCCTGCACAAGAGTTGCAGGCTATTTCATCTCCTTAGCCCTTTTCTAAATGGGGCTTGGATATTATTGGTAAAATCAATCCTGTGTCTTCTGATGGACACAAGTTCATCATAACTGCCACTGAGTATTTCATGAAGTGGGTTGAAGCTATGCCTTTAGCTTCCTGCACTGGTTCACAGGTCTCTAAATTCATTTTTAATCAAATCATTTGTAGGTTCGGAATTCCTGTGAATCTCATCTCTGACAATCGAACTCATTTCAAAAACAAAGATGTTAAGAAATTATGCCAAAAATACAAGATTCAACACCTCTGGTCTACTCCCTATTATCCTCAGGGTAATGGTCAAGCAGAAGCATCTAACAAAACTTTAATCAAAATCCTCAAACGATTGGTCAATAAACCGGTCGTGGATTGGCATATTCAGTTATATCCAGCCTTGTGGGCTTATCGAGCTAGTTTTCGAACCCCCACGGGCACTTCACCATTTGTTTTGGTGTATGGTGCAGAAGCAGTTTTTCCATTTGAATTGAAAGTTCCTTCTTTGGCTCTGCTACTTCAAGATACCGAAGTAGGAGATGAATATCGTGCTGGTAGACTCAGTCCGCTGGAACTCTTAGATGAAAAATGCATCAATGCTTTGGAGCATCTCCGTGCATACCAAAACAAGCTTAAAAGAGCATATGCTAAGAAAGTTCGTCACCGATCCTTTGAGATTGGCGACCTTGTTTTAAAAGAGAATAAAAAAAATACAAACGCAACTAAAGAACTTAAAGGTAAGTTTGAGCCCAACTGGCTCGGACCATACATCATTACTGCAAAATTTGAATCAGGAGCATATAAATTATCTACCTTAGATGGTAAAGAACTTAAAGAACCCATGAATATTTTGCATCTTAAACGTTACTATGCATAAACTTGGTCATTTCATCCATGTATATATTTGTTCAAAATCATTATCTTATATTTCTTTCAAATTTATAAAAATCCAAAAACATCAAAAACATTCATAAATCTCCAAAAATCTTCAAAAACTATTTATTGCATTTATTTAAAGCACTTGTTAAGTTCTTTTTGCTCAAAAACAAAAATCTAAAATAATATCTAAAAACAACAATTCTTGACTCTTTCGAAACCAACACAAAATAAAGAAGAAAGAGAGAGTCAATAGTCTCAAAACTTTCTCAAAATTTATATTTTCTTACAATCATTGCAGTTGTATGTTTCAAATTATTTTGGGATAAATTAGCATTTATTTTGGAAGCCCTCACTTGCACACTCACAACAATAAATATCTTGATTTTATCTGGCATGATTACTAATCTCTCTTATATCAAAGTCCACAAAATTCAATTAACTAAAGTTTGAGCATAGAGAATTGATCTTGTTATTTACTTAAACCAAGCACATCTTTTCACAATAAAATGATTATATTTGTAATTTCCATGTTTTGCTACATAGTAGAAGTGATTTCTTGAGTAAAAAGTTTCCCCTGCTATCCTATCATGCACATGGTCTAGAATATTTGAGAATTGGCAAAAGGACAAGCTCACCCCTACCTAGAATAAAAATCCCTTGCTCTACAGCTAATCCGATCAAGTATCCCTAGCACAGAAAAAGAAAAGAAAAAATTCAAGAAAGAAGAGAAAAGAAAAATGTTCTTTTATAATTACAGCAATGTTCCAAGCATTATCAAGCAAAAGAAATACAAAAAGCAAAAGATAAAGCAAAAGCAACAGCAATAAAATCCATTTCCCTACCCTTTGAAAAGAAAAGAAGGGTTGATGAACTTGAATCCCTGGAATTCTCAATTATTCGAAAACTGTGAGGTAAGCCCCATAACAGGTGGTTTGTGCCCAACCTTGCTTGGCCTTGGGTAACTCCTAGCGTGGCGATATGTCTGTCACATTAGCGACCTTCTTTTGTACAAACCTATGTCTGCTTATGGATTAGCTAGCTCTTGATAATACAACCTACATAGCAGTCTAATATGGTTATATGCATCTACATCATGGTTAATGAACACTTATTTGGTTTCTTCAAATCACTTGTATCATAGTATCTTGCTCAAACCTAGTAAATGAACAATACAATTGCACACACATTTGTATTTGAGAGATTTTGTCTATCATTCTGATAAATCAAGATTAGAAATGAATTCACATATGCACATGGGATTCCTTATAAATCTAATTTTTGTCTTCAAAATACTTTGAAATATTATTTTTGCAACTTGTTTGGAATAATCAAGTACAATTATTTACCATAAAGACAACTATATAGTAGAAAAATCACAAATTTCTTTTAGAACATATCATATATATCATATCGACTTTCGCGACGATGGTATAGTTCCACAACCAAAATTGGAATTGTATGCCTAGCGCAAGTCCTCATTTTCATATTTTCTGTTCATCAAAAATCAATAATTCAATAAAACTATCTATTTTCTTTGATTTTCGCGATGATGGTATAAGTCTATACCTACATATTCTATGCCTAGCGCAAACCATTGTAACAATTTTTATTCCCCCATTTATCAAAACTCATAAAAACCATATGACTTCATTTTATTACACAAATTTTACTTTTCAAAAGAATGCACATTTTCATTATTTCATGTCATTATGTCAAACTCCAATTTTGCAATGACGGTATAATTCCTAAGGAATTATTCAACAATTTTATCACACTTAGGAATTTATGCCTAGCAAAAATCATTTTTTACAAATATTTCATGCATAATATTTTTATGGAAATCTGAAAACAAACCATCATCATTTGCATCATCACAACAAAGTCTTAAGACAGTCTCTTAAGCACTCTTTCACTTTTCACAATATTTCTATAAATGGGATTAGCTTGACGACCGAGTGAGCAGTGACTCCATGAAATGGTCTATAATAGTGACAATGTCCTTTGAAATTATTGTTAAAAGTCCCCTTTTCTTTTATCAAATCATTGCATCACAAACAACCAATTTGTTACATCGGATTATTTCATCAATATTACAGCATGACATCAAAAGGTATAAATTCTTTTCCAACGACATAATTACAAGCATTATCAAAATCAATCAATCAAAGCATCATCAATATACTCATAACATAAGTCATATGACCAAAAATATCTCATCTATATATATATCTCAAAAATATATGTGTACATCATATCAGATAGATTGGTATGCCATAATCGATATCTTGGCATACTCAATCAAATGTCCTCCGAGCAGTGTCTCGAGAGCCCCTAGAGCTCTCAGCCTCATCTCCTCCCCTGCCCTGTGGAGGACGAGGTGGTCCCATCATAGTATGTGTGGTACTGTGAGTCCTCGTCATCAATCGGGATGAGCTCCTCGATGACCCTGTCCTAATCGGATCTGCTATGGCAGCCGTCAGCTGTACCCTCTGGCCCTCTGACACCGCCTGGTAGTATAGAGCCTGATAGAATGCGGTCTGAGAAATCAACCGCAGCAGCTCCCGAGTGCTCACCCCTCCACCTCGTGCCCTGAGACATGCATTCTCGTCTCGCAGCTGCGACACCTCAGCCTGGTGTTGTGCGACCGCATCCTGTAGTGTCTGCACCTGAGTCTACAGAGATCTCTCTCTGCCCAGAGAGTAGCCATCTCGCTACTCCCTCCTATATCCACGCCCTTGCCCTTATCGGGTGATGGTGGCCTCTGTGGAGATGGGGGTCTCGCCTCCCTCCTCTCTCTCTCTATCGCGACCGCTCCTGTGCTTGTGGCCTCCTCTGATCTCTCCCGCCGTGACCCTGGGCTGCCTCTATCATCGCCTGGCATCGCCTCCCTATCTGACGCACGACTACGTGGATAAGACCCTGTGCCCTCATCATCCAAGGAGGGCGGATGCCTGCATACCAGGCATCGTAGCCATTGGCTACTCCTGTGTCGTCCCCATCCACTGGATGAATGGGGGCATCATTTGAGTCCTAGCTCCAGAATCGCTGCATGTCTGGAGCCCCGCTAACAGTGGTGTTATCCTAGACAGTCTAGGAAAACTCATAATCCCTAAGATATGGGATCCCCTGCTGTAGACCAAACTATCGCAAAACTCGGTCGTAGCGATGGAGCTCCACCTCTCCCCTCTCCATCCTCAGCCAGCAGACTCGCTTGATGTGAGCCAACTCCTGTCCGTCCTCTGTCCACCCTGGATGTTGCCTCCATGGCCTCCAGGTGATCTGGTCTGGGACAAGGTCATCCAATAGTCTCTGGGACATCGACAGGTCGATCCGTCGCTGTGCCCCTCTCCGAAGCCACCAGTAGAAGACTCGGGGCCCCTCCCCGTCTACCCCTGTAAGTGGAAGCCCTACCGGCCTCCGCATCGCAATGTGCTCCTAGCACCAAACCTATAGAAGCGATGTCATAACCAGACATCGCCCGCCCTTGTACACGACCCCATAAAGGATCTTGTACAGCCGGCATAGAAC
>JAQPPZ010002666.1:0-255212 GCA_028583015.1 Wollemia nobilis
CGCTATGAATTCTTAGTCCTTTCCTTACATTTATATGAATATTGGATCCATCTATCTTTGAAATTGATCAAGGCTTTATGGGCACGTAAACAATCCAACCCTAGGATCACGTCACAGACATGAATTAGAGCTACATACAAATTACCATCGGTGGTACCACTAGCTAAAGCAATATCTACCATTAGGAAACACTAGTTTACTAATTAGGTTTACCCTAAACCATATTCGACTTTCCACCCAAGGGCCAAATATCCTAGCCTTTCTGGCACATCCCTTACTAAAATAGAAGAAATAAAGATATCTGTGGCCCCACTATCAATTAAAATTTGCACCTGCTTATTAAATATATTACCTTTTACAAGTAATGGGGTAGCTTGCTCCTCTTCCTTTTATTTCTTGGTTACGGTATAGATCCGATGCTCAGGTTCCTTTCCCTTAGCATTGAATGAACTTGACCCTGGTTGGTGAGGATACTGATTAGCATAATATGGGACTTTGCAATGGCAACACCCATTCTTGGGTCCTTGATTATTTTCTAGTTTTTTTTCCCTTGTCTTACTTAATTGAGCTGAAGTTTGAGGTTTACAAGGATGGGATTTTGCATTGTTGGGATTATTGTTGGTTTTATTATGGAAGCTCTTCTTAAAATTTCCCTGTTTCCCATTATTTTTCTTCTTAAAATTCTAAGGGCTCTTAGTATTTTGATCCTCTTCCTCTTCCCATTTCAAGAATACTTGACTATTCTTCTTCCTCAGTGCTTGTTGATCTTGCTCAGATAAGATAGCATAGTTGAATTGCAGGTGAGACTCTAATTTCTATTCCAAGAAATATGTCTTTTGTAGAAATTTAGGCTCATGCATGTTTACATCATGGTTCACTCTAGATTCCAACTTGTGAATAAACTTGTGTACTTTCATATTCTCATCATAGGTAGGCACATACTTTATGTAACTAAACTAACTTCTTATAGTATATCTTTATCATTTTTGTCCCTTGTATAGGCTAGCAAAATCTTATAATTTTAATTCATAGAAGTGCTTGGTAAGGAACCCTTTCTTGAAGGTGACTATAAAGTCTTTCCATGGAATATCGATAGGTTCAATATTATTCTTCTCATATTGGGTTTCCCACCAATATAGAGAAGCCCCCTCTAAGTAGATCATGGCCCAAACCATTTAGGTTCCTAAGGAATAGCCTTTTACTATAAAATAAACTTCTAATTCTCTTAGACAGATCTCAGCTGCATCCCCTTCTCCTTCTCCACAAAACTTAGAGATACAAATATTTTTTAGAACACTAGTCATTTCTTTTTCTATAAGAGCTCTAGCTTGCAACTATTTTGTAGTTAGCCATTGACTTGGCCAACCTATGAGCCTCTAGCTTATTAGTTATGATTCGTAATTATTTCCAATATTTATCTCATATCATCATGTATGGTAACAACCATATCAGTGAGGTCTTATACCTCTTTGTTGGAAGTTACTGGATCCTTATTCTAGATTCCTTCTTCAATATTATTTTATTGAGTTCATATAAGTAGATATGTAGAGCTCTCTTTTCTAGCCTTAGGTGGCATCTTAACCTAGTTACAACCAAGAAAAATATTAAGTTACAACTTCACCATTAAATGCACCACTAATTCAAGTCACCATACAAAGTTCTCTTGCTAAAATAATAAATAATCTAATTAGAATAGTATTTAAAGATTATGATATAACATTAATACAAAATCCCATACTCATTGTATGTAAGGTATCATAACAATATTTTACCCTTGGAATTAGTTCCCATTAGATTCTAGCAATCAAGAGACTTCTAGGTCATCCCAGCTTTATCTTAAACTTTAAGTAAACCTTCACTAGAGGCATCCACATCTCTTTAGCACAAAATAATCTCTATACCCTCATACCTAGAGCTCTGATACCAAATGTAATGATCCCAAATATATCTAACGAAAAACACATAAAAGTAAAATATTTTTTTAACACTAAGAAGAGAAATTCATGAACCCCTAACTAACATTTAATTGATCTATTGTTTAAATCCCCTAATTTTCCTAAAGAGCTACATCTCATGAAATACCCTCACACAAGTCCATATGTGTAGGCATATTATGTGTTACCGTAAATAAGTTTATTCCTCTCATAATTATTGATGAGCTAAACATATCACCTTTAGTCCATTGAAGGTATATGCCCATCTCCATACCATACACAAGTCATTATGTGTAGGTATGCTATGCATATTACGAGTTAAGCTATCCATATCATCTACACGATGATCTATATTAAGTCAAATGTAGTCTTTCCATAACCTAGTTATCATTCTCCCTAAGGGGTCTTAATCCCTTAGGTCATCTATGTTCACCCTAAGGGGTCTCAATTCCCTTAGGTCATCCTCTAAGTTTACCCTAGAACTCAATACTTAATTTTCTATTGTTTTAGCAAGAAGTAAGAGAAGATATCAAACCTAACAAAAAGCATAAAACCTACAAAATATACTAAAAATAAAATAACATTTAAAGAAGGTAGACATAAATTGAAAGGAAATTAATACAAAATATAGATAATTCAAAGCAGAAATCTAAAGATACATCATCCAAACAATTAAGCAATTATTACATATAAGCAAGTATGGTAAATCCTCCATACCCTTAAAGAATAACATATTACATCAATTTTATCAAGGAAATATCCCCATAAATGCTAGTCTATTTGAGCATAAGTAAATTATTTCAAGAAGAAAACAAACTGGTGCAATGGTTCCATCTGCCTCTTTGGTCCTTCTCTAATTTCCATCGATCATTTGAGGATAGTAGGGGATTAGGGCACTCATGGTTTAGGATAGGCATACCTCTAAATGCATCTACCATTTACTTTACCAAATTGCAACTATACAAATTAAATCAAAGCATCTAACCATCTATTGCATAGTTGATATCAATAAAAATATCTATTTTTATTTTCCTCTCTCATTACCAAATCAGAGTTTTCAACTAATACAACTAGATCATAGGTTCTACTTTAATCAATATTTTTAATATTTATTCAACAAATTAAAGTTCCATACCTTTAATCATCAAATAAACTAGGTTCATTTATTTCCATAAACTAAGTTTCGCTACTGAAATTATAAAATAATTCCTTTGTTGTTTAATAAATAGAAGTCTCATACCTTCAATCTATAAATTAACATTTCCTTTATTTGTTAAATTAAATTCCATATCTTCAATTCATAATTGAACTAACATTACCATTTTTTCATAAATTAAAGTCCTATACCTTTAATCTATAAAATAACCATTCCTTTATTTATCAAATTAAAGTCCATATCTTCAATTCATAAATAAACTAACATTACCATTATTTCATAAATAAAAGTTTCATACCTTTAATCTATGAAATAACCATTTCTTTATTTACTAAATTAAATCCCATATCTTCAATTCATAAATAAACTAACATTACCATTATTTCATAAATCAAAGTCCCATACCTTTAATCTATAAAATAACCATTCCTTTATTTATCAAATTAAAGTCCATATCTTCAATTCATAAATAAACTAATATTCATCAACCTCTAAAGTTTCTCTTATTACTTAATTAAAATTAAGTAATTAAAAGTAACTCTCATTTAATTAATTAAATTTTCCTTACATAATTTTTTAAAATCCTTTCAAACAATGCACATAACCCAAGGGTCGCATGCTGCTATAAAACTTACGACATGGACAAACATCCACAAAATTCCAAAGGAGGCCATACACACTTTAGTGGCTCAAATTTCAATATAACAAGAGGGAATGGTTACAATGACACTGGAGAACATCCTAGAAGAGAGACATCCATACTCGGGAGAGATGGGGTGACTTACTCAAAAATAGAAAATAGTGGAGATGGCAGACGAATGGAAGGGAGAATGCCCATCCAACTCCCACAAATGGCTCAACATAATGGTAATTGTATTGCAAATTGCCTAAACCAAAGTGGTATTACAAGGGTGACTTAGTTTGGTGAAAAAACACTTTACAAGGTAGTACAATCATCAACGGTTTTTGGCTACATGGATTACCACAATGGCATAAACTCAAATTCCAACTCCCTTTGGGAGTCCCCAATGGGTATATCATGACCCTCTCTGGTAGACTTTTTGGGTACAAAGAAACAATGTATTATTTAATGATGTTTTAATACCTAGTTTGGGAAATTAAACAAACTATGATGTTTAGTTGATTTGGAATAGCATGGTACTTCTAACATATTGCCAAGTGTTGAGGATCAGGTACACTCATAGGTGAAGAAAGTAGAACCATCCACTAGAAATGGGTGTATTTGAGGTTGGAGAAGTGATTATTAAGGTAAATTTGGGGTAACATTGATGGATACCTTCATATAGGCATGCATTAAGTTAGGTATAATCATCAATAGCTAGATACCTTGAGTCTTAGTTGATGACCTAGTATTCATCGTAAACTCTCGAGATGATACATGTGACTAGGTTGATGCAAATATTCTCTTTTTATTTGTGCACATGTTTAATTGTCTTTTACTTCATCACTATATGCATTGGTGGATTGGGAAATAAAAGTATGCATGAGTAGGTTATCTTTGAAAGCTCCTTGTTTTGCTTGAAAATATCTAAACTTTCTATTTATAAATAAATATATTTATTTTAGAAATGATAAAAGAGTTGCATTTTATAAATAGAAGTGTTAAAATAATAGTAGTGATTCATTTTATAAATAGATATGTTTTCTTTTAAAATGATACTAGAGTTTTATTTTATAAATAAAGATGATTTATTTTAGAAATGATAAAAGAGTTTCATTCTATAAATAAATATGTTTTATTTATTTTTATTGATAGAGGGGTTATGAAAGGATCCAAAACCTTTTACAAAGAGAAATAGGTGTGAACCCAACTAGGATAAAAAATGAAAGCCTAAAAAAACAAAAAAGTATTCCAGAAACCCAGTCAAACTATCCAAAAAGATAAAAAGGGAAACCTAGCAGTTCTAAAAAAATCCAATAAACCTAAAAAATGAACAAGAGAAATCATAAAAACAAGCAAAACATGAAAAAACAATGCAAACCAAAACATGAAACCATAACTATCACTTGATATGACATTGACATGCATCTCATAATTCTCATAAGTAATAAAAATACCATGCGAGAAGTGATTACTCCTAGTTTAGAGGCAAGAGAGTGTTATTTGCTGTTCAATAGGCTTACTTGGACCACCATAAGTAAAAAAATTCCATCATCATGGTTTACCTCCACGAGTCCCACTAGGAAGTTAGATCATCAAATGTGAATGAATTCTTCTAGAGCTCCTTTATTTACAAGTAAATTTATAGCTTTATTTCCTTCTTTATACACGTGTTGGATAATGATGTTTGCATACTTTCCAAGTAAGATTATGTATTCATTAATCATATTGTGAATAATCCATGATAGGAATTGATTTCATTTGATCCAATTGATAGCAAGTATGGAATCACCTTCAACAATGATGTGGTCACAATAAAAATCCTACATAATTATCATACCTTGGTACATGGCTCTCACTTGTGCAAGGTTGTTGGATTGAATCCAAATATTATCCACATAAGAAAATATTATTTAACCCCTATCATTTCTGATAATGCTTCCAGCACTAGCCATCCCAAGATTCTCTTTTTTCATACCATCAAAATTTAGTTTTAACAAACCAACCAGAGGAGATGTCCACTTAATAATGGATGTATCAATGTAGGTTTGGGAAGCCAAAAAGTAATTGCACGTAAAACTTGAACATATTAAACAAGTGAGTTTCAAGACTAGGTTTAGGTACTTCAAATATCGAAACAAGTTAGGCATTCTCTAACGCAAGAGTGATGCCACGGTCGAAGACAACCCAAGTATTTTTCCTTAAAATATTAAACACTCTATTATTACGCTCCAAGCATACTTGTCATAGGTAATGATGTAGACAACTGGACCAAAGAAACTTTAATTTTAAAATTATAGTAAAGTTTCATTTTATAAATAAAGATTTTTTATTTTAGAAATGATAAAAGAGTTTCATTTTATAAATAGAAGTGTTTTATTTTAAAATGATAGTAGAATTTCATTTTGTAAATAAATATGTTTTATTTTACAAATGATAAAAGAGTTTTATTTTATAAATAGAAGTGTTTTATTTTAAAATGATAGTAAAGTTTCATTTTATAAATAAAGATGTTTTATTTTAAAATGATAGTAGAGTTTCATTTTATAAATAAAGTGTGTTATTTCAAAATGTTAATAGATTTTCATTTAGAGATAAAAGATAATTTGGATTCATTTTAAATAACAAAAGAAAATTTATTTGGTTAAATAATTCGAATTTATTCTATGATTAAAATAATTTGAATCTACTCCTTATTATAATAAATTCCAATAGTAAGGTACAACATTGAGAATCTTATTACCATAAACTCAGCCATGGTGATATTTATAGAGATGGAAATATCATTTAAAATTGAGAAAGCAATCAGATTGCTACCATTGAGTAGATAGGTTAGTAATGGTAGTTATGATGGTGGTTGGGGAGGAGAGTCATAGGCGAGAAGGCTTGATGAAAAATTGGGTGGTGAAAAAGAGGAGAATAAGAACCTAGGGTACATAAGCAACAAGGGATCACCATTCAGGGAGCTAAGAAGAACGAACTAGTAACACGAAAGAAAGAAAGCAATAAGGAAGGATTCAAGAGGAGTAAACTGAGACCATCACAAAGGATAGCAGGTTGGTTTCATTTTTAATAATCTACCTCCTTTTTAGTTTTTCTTAGAATTATTTTTCCCTCCCTATTCATCCACTGTTAAACTTACCTTACTTTTGAAATCATTGGGTGGTCACATTAACACCGTAGTTAAAGTCTATGGCTATTTCACATGTTTGGTTGTCAGTCATGAGCCTATCTGAGTAGCTACTATTTTTTTGTTGTGTAACCATGAAACCTATCGATGTCCACTAGCCTGAGTAGGTATTTGAGCTATTTATGATCCATCACTATGTCCCTTACGGGTGAATATACCTTCACCATATCATGTCTAAGGGACATCACATGCTGATAGGGATCAAAAAGTCTTTAGCTTCCATTTATCTTGAGCATTTTGATGTCATCACATCACCTCTTGTTCGTTGGTATTGGATGCTCACTGTAGAACCCTTCTTCTACTACTTCAACTATTGTTTTACTAGAACTATTAGATGGTTGTAGATTAACGTAGCCATAGTGGGGCTACTGCTGGTGGGTTTTCCCTTAAGTGTCGTGGGGATGTTAGCACAAGGTTCTCTTTTTGATCAACTGATGGTTGTTTAGCCACTCTATTGAAATATCTAGGCCCTTTAATATCATATTGTGGGCATTGAACCTTTCGAAGTCGTTTGATATGTCCACCATTTCCTTAGTAGTATGTCTCTTGACTTTGAAAGTCATTAGGTTAGATGGGTTTTGGTGCATGTTCTTGAGTGTTGCTCTCTAATCTATTAAGGTTTTTTATGTTTAGGCATGCTTTAATATTTACACTAATTAAATAATAGTTTATTAATAAATAAATAATGTAGATTATTATTTTATTAATAAAGTGTTATTTAATTGTATGAAAGTAAATGGAAGTATAGTTTATTTTTATTTAATTAAGTTAGGGAACTTGATTAATGAAAGTAAATTATTTGTGGATTATTTTTATTAATTAAAGGTATGGGACTCTATTTAGTGAAAGTAAATGATTTGTGGATTATTTTTATTAATTAGAGGTATGGGACTCTATTTAGTGAAAGTAAATGATTTTTGGATTATTTTTATTAATTAGAGGAATGGGACTCTATTTAGTGAAAGTAAATGATTTATGGATTATTTTTATTAATTAGAGGAATGGGACTCTATTTAGTGAAAGTAAATGATTTTTTGATTATTTTATTGATTAGAGGTATGGACCCTATTTAGTGAAAGTAAATGATTTGTGGATTATTTTTATTGATTAGAGGTATGAGACCCTATTTAGTGAAAGTAAATAATTTGTGGATTATTTTTATTGATTAGAGGTATGAGACGCTATTTAGTTAAAGTAAATTATTTGTGGATTATTTTGATTTATTAGAGGTATGGGACTCTATTTAGTGAAAGTAAATTATTTGTGGATTATTTTTATTAATTAGAGGTATGGGACTCTATTTAGTGAAAGTAAATGATTTGTGGATTATTTTTATTTAATTAGAGGAATGTGACTCTATTTAGTGAAAGTAAATGATTTATGAATTATTTTATTAAGTAGAGGTATGGGACTCTATTTAGTGGAATAAAAAAATGGTTATTTCATGCATTTATGTAGGATAACTTTGATTTATGGAAATAAAGGAACCTATCTTATTTAAAATATTAAAGGTATGGGACTTTAGTTTATTGAATAAAGGTTAAAAGAGATTGATTAAATTAGGACTTGTGATCTAATTGCATTGTTTAAAGACTTTCATGGGGCAATGAGAGGGGGAAAAATAGTGGTTTTTATGATATCAACTATGTAATAGATGGTTAGACACTTTGAATTGATTGTATAGTTGTAATTTGGTAATAAAATGAGTAAATATATTTAGAATAATGTCTATCATGGAACCATGAGTGCCTTGATCCCATACTATCCTCAAATGATCGATGGAATCTAAGGTGGACTAAGGAGGCAGTCATAACCAATGTACTGGTTTGATTCTACTTATAAATGATTTACTTATATTTGGTTAAAATATTTTTGGGGATATTTCCCTGATGAAATTGATGTAATATATTATTATTTGGAAGTATGGAAGGTTTACCATACTTGCTTAATTATTATAATTACTGATTGATTGGATGATGTACCTCTAAATTACCATTTCACGGTATCTATATTTTGTATTTAAAATTATTTTAATTCATGTTTATTTTCTTTAAAGTGATGTTTCATTTCTTATGAGTTATATTTTTTTATATTTAGTATCTAGAATTATCCTTGTCTTTCTTGCTAAATAAAATAAAAATAAATAATGGGTTCTAGGGTGAACTTAGAGGAAAACCTAATGTTTTGATACCCATTAGGGTGAAAATAGGAAACCTAAGGGATTATGACAGCTTAGGAAGAATGGTAACTAAGTTATGAAAAGACCACATATGGTAACTAAGAATGGTAACTAAGTTATGAAAAGACCACATATGGTAACTAAGAATGGTAACTAAGTTATGAAAAGATGATATGGATAGCTTAACTCATAATACACATAACATACCTACACAGATTGACTTGTGTAAGATATGGATATGAGCATATACCTTACATTTACTGAAGGTAATAAGTTTAGCTTATCGAGAGAGATGAGAAAGATAGGCTTATTTGTGGTAACGCATAATACGCCTATACATATGGACTTGTGTGAGGGTATTTGATGAGATGTAGCTCTTTAGGAAAAATTAGATGATTTAATAATTAGAGTAATTAATTTTTTATTATAGGTTTATGAATCCCTTGACTTAGTTTAAAAAAAAATATTGTTCTTTCTGTGTGTTTTTTTTTTGTAGTTGAATTTTGTATCATTACAGGGTAGAACGACAACAACAATACAAGGAGGAAAAGTCCCCATCATAACAGTGATTTTTAACATGACAAGAATTTTATACAATAGTGATGTTACCCAATATCCATACCATCACAAAGATAGTGTTACTACAAGAAATGTTACCCAAAAACCAGATGAGCACAAAAATAGTATTGTTACAAGCAATGTTATCCAATAGCTAAATTAGCACAATGACAACATTGTTACAAGCAATATTACCCAATAGCTAAAAAATCACAATGGTAGCATTGTTACAAGTAACGTTACCCAACAAGGAATAATTCATGCACAAGTTCGGTGAAGGATTAACATAAGAAAAATATCACATACATACATTATAAAAAAACTAGAGGTGAGAAATAGTGAAACCAACAAGAATGAACAACCACGTTTAAGGTAAAATAACATTCATAACCTAACTTGGTGCATTGGCTACCTCCTTCTACGGTTGATTCAAAAATTTTATCCTAGCTTGGTGCTTTCCAAATCCTCCTCCCATCCCAGTCATCGCTCTCTATCTTTTTTCCTCCTTATTCTCTATCTATCTTCTTCATCTACGTCTCTCTCCTTTCCTCCTCTATGTAGCTTTATATGTTCTTCAAGCTTCACCGCAAACCATAACTCCTCTCATCTACTTCCATGTGGTGGCCAATATTAGATATTTTTATATATATAATAAGTGCCACCATAAATGGAACTCTTCCCATTCAATGCTAGCAGGCATCCCCTCCAAAACTCAAACATGGCACTTGCAGTTCTATTAAATGGTAAATATCTAATAGATTTATCATAGAATTCAATTATCACCACAATAACTTTCTATCATTTATAAATGAAAATCCATTTATCATTTAACTATAAACAACTATTTTTTATAAATGAGACTCCTTTTATTATTTTTAAATAACTCAACTATTATTTGTAAATGAATTTATATTTATCATTTAAGATAGTTCAACTATTATTTATGAATAATTTTTTATTATCATTTAAAATAATTCAACTATTATTTATAAATGAAGCTCTATTATCAGTTAGAGTAATTCAGCTATTATTTATAAATGAAGCTCTATTATCATTTAAAATAATTCAACTATTATTTATAAATGAATCTCTATTATCATTTAAAATAATTCTTTCTCTCTCTTATTTTTTAAAATAAAATATTATGCATGCTTCCCAAACCATTTATGTGGCAAGTGATTAAGTAAAATACAAATCAAACATAGGCAACAATCAAAGAGGAAATCTTTTTGTCAACTCAGACACATATCTTAGTTTGAGAATTTATGATAGCTACCAGGCTATCAATTGAGGCTCAAGATGGCTAGCTATTGATGATTATCTCTTATCAATAATGTATACTTATATGAAGGTATTTATCCATATTATCCTTGATATGGATTAAATTATCACTTCCACAAACTCAAGTACCCTTGCTTCTAGTGGATGATTCTACTTCTTCAACCTACGAGTGTACCTGATCCTACACATTTGGAAATATGTTTGTAGTAACATGCTCTTCCAAATCAACTAAACATCACATAGTTGGTTCAATTTATCAAACTAGGTATTTAAAATATAATCAATTAATAAAATTTTTCTTTGTGCCAAAAAGCGTATTAGGGAGGTTCATAACAAAAATAATGACAACGCATAATGCATAAATATTTTCTTTTCTAATATCTTCCCTTCCTTATAGATGTTTAAACTCATGGTTTATATTATTACTATATTTATGAAATATCAAAAAAGTATTCCTCTTGATTAAATATTTTCTCTCCTAGTTTATTTTTAGGTGGCAATGAGAAATTATGATGGGATTTCATAAATTCAAGCTCATTCAGAAGATTTTAAATCTAACAAATCCAAGACATAGCAGCATAAGGGTTAGGTTGAGTTTTATAGAAGACAAAGACCATTTTTGGATGCTATAAGAGGGAATTATTTGAATATATGGTGGTTAAGCTTCTTTTGTGACCACAACTTATTGTTTTTTATATTTTTCCTTTGGGCTCTTGATAAAGAATTTTTTGTAACTTTTTATTATTTTACTTCTAAGGATTGGTCTCATAACCTTGACCTAAAGGCATTATCTTATAAAAACCCTTTTTATCAACCATTTTATTATTTCCTAGAGTATAATTTTGATTCTTTTTGAGTGAAAATATGTTGGTGTCTATGGACACCCTATAATATTTTGTGTTCTATATGTTGTGTTTCTCTTTTATTAAGAAATATTGGATAATGTTTGATTCCATTCATTTCTAGAAATAACTTGTTGGTCACAAATCTGCCACAGGAAAGGATTTTATATGTATATGCGCCCTAGACTTGGCCAACATTGAAAGGTCAAGAGAAAGAGATGTCTCCCGGGCCAATCTCCGGAGAGGGTTGGCTCCCACACTAATCTAAACTGGTTTCGAGACTAGAGATGCAAGAAAGAAATGGGAAAACACGAAAAGAAATGGGAAATAACTGAAAGGGATGTAAATATGGCCAAAGTCGATCGTTAATGGGGAGAACAATCTCGAACAACAATAACTTCAACTAGATCCTAAAGCTAAGCAGCAACTAACTCTTAGAATATGTATACAAAAATTGGATCATGCATTAGCCATGAGTTCACTTCCAAATAAACTTCAAACATTCAAGTGCCAATACAACCAAATTCAACACAGCAGAAACTAACTGATATTACCTTGGACTACACAAAAGTAAATCACATAGAAAGCAAAACATACACAACAAATTAGATCATCAATTTCGAAAGACACTAAGAATGGAAGCAATTGCATCTAGGATTTCTATTTTAATTTTTGCAACAAGATCCTCCTCCATTTTCTTGAGTTTTACATTGGTATTTATAGAGGTCCGTCCTCTTCCTTTCGTATTACAGCATTTAATACATGAAATAGATTTCGAAGAAACAATCCCCTTAATCTACCTTGGAGAAATGACAGTCCCTATTTTTAATGGATTACAACCAAAAATGAAACAGAAATAAGGGCCCATATTTCTTCGTTAAATGACCATTATCAAGGGAAGCTGGAAGTTTTTAAGAGATCACAAATAGGAGCTTTGAATATTGGAGGTGTCTTTAATTCTTGCGACATCGAAAACTGCCTCAGGTTCTTCCATCTTGCGCACATCGGTAATCAGCAGCATTTAATCTTGGAACCACTTCTTTAACCACGATCAACAAATCAGTTGGAAAGCTTTTACTTGATCCTTATCTCTTCTGCACATTCTCCTATGCAATCCTAAATAAAAATGCAAACTAAATTGTATCGGGCCTTTTTTGTTGCCTTGGTCATGAAAATGTGACAAGTCCCAAAAATGGGACATGTGAAATCATGACACTTTTACCTTGCTGCCTTCTCTCTCTACCACCAGTCGCAAAAATGTGACATGTGAAATTGTGACATCTTCTACTCGTTCAGCTTCATCACCATGACATGTCACGAAATCGTGACATTCTCCTTTGTTTGGGCTTCTTTCCTCAACATGTCATGAAATCATGACATTTTCCTTCACCTGCCTTCTTCGCTACTCCAAGTCACGAAAACTTCACCATGTCACGAAATTGTGACATCTTCTTCCTTCTGTGTCCTTTTCTTCTGTATACTCGTGAAACTGCAACATGTCGTGAAATCGCGACAATTTTCTCTTCCTTGGATTCATCCTCTTGTAAGTAGAAAAAATAGAACATGTCACGAAATCGCGACATTCCGTACCATTTTATTCCTTTCGCGCTTTCAGATTGCGAAAACAAGACATGTCGCAAAATCGTGACGTCGATGTCTTCTTGCTTCTTCCTACTTTATCATCGCAAAAATGAAACATGTCACGAAATTGCGACATCTTTCTCCTTAAACTATCTTTTCTGCCTTCTTACCCGCGAAAATGCGACAGGTCACAAAAACGTGACATGTCGTGATATCGCGATGATTTTTCCATTTGGCTCTTTCATCTTCAACATGTTGCGAAAATGTGACATTTTCTATCTTCTTGCACTTTGATTTTTTTAGGCCGCAAAAATTCGACATGTCACAAAATCACGATAATTCTCCGCACTTTGCCCTTCCTGTCCAATATGTCACAAAATCGTGACATTTTTTTGCTTTCTCTATTGTTGTCGCTTCCTTTCGTAATATCGTGACTTTACTGAGTTTCATTTCTAAAAATGTTGCGATATCATGACGTCTTTCATGCCTTGTGTTTTTATTTTAGCCCATTTTGTGATAGCATGACATGTCGTGATATCGCGCCAGTCTATACCATTTGCGCCTTCCTCATTTTTCTGTCGTGATATCGTGATGTTTTTCATGGACATTGCCCTCTGCTGCTTTATGTCATGATATCACGACATTTTCTATTGTTCTGCTCTATGGCCACTACAAGTCGTAAAAACGCGACATGTCATAATATCACGACAACTTTCGATTTAGTTCTCCCTCATCGCAACAAGTCATGAAACTCCAACATGTCGCGATATCATGACAGTTTTCATTTTAGTGCTGCCTTTGACTGCATTGACCATGAAAACATGACAGGTCACGAAAATGCGACATGTGATATCACGATAATTTCTTTACTTAGCTCTTTTCTGCATTTGGTGTCACGAAACTGTGACAGGTCGTGATATTGTGACATGTCGCGATATCGCGATAGTTTCACTTTTGCACAAACTTGGTTATTTTGCATGAACAACAACAACAAAAAAACAATGTGGCAAAAATGCCAACATTCTTGGGCTCACGAGAGTCAAGCAACTGGAGGAGCAGAAAGAATGAGTGTTGGTTGATGTTGGATGTCTCTGCAGGCTATTGCAACAAGATCTTGCTAGTTCTCGGCTCTAAAAATAGGACCTTCAACAAAACATAACTTCCTTTATTTCTTTAGAACTACTGCACTTTGCCTAGCTCGGATGGGTAATCACCAGGTGCTGTGAAAGGATCTCCATGGTAGTAGTGAAAAGCACCTGAACTACAAAAAGGGAAATGAATGGAGTGATGGCCAGTAGATGTGCAGGCCATAGAATGGGAATGGTGAATGATGGAAGGGTGGAAGATGAAGGAGTAGAAATAGTCAATACAGCATCAGGGTGCTACTATGCTACCAACTTATGGGATGCTATGAAAACAGAAAATGAAATGGAAGTGGATGGAATAGAGAAGATGGTGGGAACTGTGGCTGTGGGGAAGTGCTCAAAAGACAAAAAATTAGAAGAAAGGGAAGTGAAGAAAAGGGGACATCAGAGAGGGGAGTAGAAACAATAGTAGTGGCTTGATTATTTGTAGAAGAAGAAGGGGAGAGAGAGGTAGGGAATGAAGTAGAGGGGAAGAAAGAAGTAGAAGAAAGCCACTATCTACTGGGAAGGAAAAGAAAAAGAGAAAAAAGAAATGTACCTGCGGGCTCGTGAAGGAGCCAAATTTGATTTTTCTTTTTTGTTTCTTTTTTATATATATATATACAAGGTAACTCCCGAATTAGCTGTGAACTCTCGGGAGAGACACGAACCCAAACATGGCTCTATCTCTTGGATCCCAGACCTTGGATAGACATTCAGTGGTCTCCTGATTGATAATCAGCTTGGAGTCATCAAATATTTGAAACTGTTGCACTCCAAGTGTCCCAGCCATCTTGAAACCTAAGCATAAAGCCTCATCCTTTATGGTATTATCTGTGTAGCTCTAGTTCAAAGTACAAGAAGGTAATACTAGAATAGTCCTAGTGCTAGCGTCATTTCTGCATTGAGCTCCATCATTCTATTCTTGAGCCTTTTTAGTCTTGAGAATAGAATAACACCCCAAGTCGGTTTCTATCATGGCGTTAAAATCAAGCATTGAAAACTCATCCTCCAAGAAAATCTCATCCAAGACTTCACCTATCAAATTAGGATCTTGCAATTCCTCAGTTATCAAATTAACAGAATGTTTAGATATTTCTTCATCTTCCATATTCTCTATATGAAAAGTAGAAGGCTTCTAATTGTAGATCTAGATTCTTCTTCCTTTGAAAGGAATCTCCAAGTGAGAATAATCCAAAGAAAGGTAGCCTCCCAGGTTAGCAGTGAATTATCTTGATAAACACATACTAAAATACGGCTCCAAATCAACCACAACTATCTCCTAAATTACTGTAATCTGAGGTATACTATGTAGAGAAATATGAACATCCTTGATCATATCCATTATTTTCACGGGGGTCCCGTCCAACTGCAAGACACCAGGGCTACTTCTTGTGTACTCCATACCCATGGCTTCACAAACTGCCTTTGGCATGACAGTTGTCGCAGCACCAGAATCAATCATACAGTTGTGCACAATCCAACCCTCCATTTTGAGTGACATATAAAATGGGGGTGGTCTATTTTTCCCAGTGGCTGAAGAAGTTAATGTTTGAGCAAAAATCGTCTGGGTAGGATTCTTCTCATTATCTTTCATAGACTTTAGTGATTCTTGTAACAAATCAACTTGCCCAGGTAATTGTAAAGCATCATAAAGACTAACCTTGGTTGGAGTCTTCTTCAATTCTTCAACAATATTGTATGCAAATGCACCAGACTCCCTCTTTTCATTGATGTCTTCATATTTTCTCTGATATTGCTAAGTGGCTTCTACCCTCAATATTTTAGTCAAAGATGGGTACTTGAGATTTTCTCTGGCTCATTCCTCTGTTTCAGCTCTCGCCTGCGAAGCTGATGCTTTTTCTTGAAATTTTTCCTTTGCTCGTGGTGGCAAAATATCTTTCAACAGAATAGGTGAATCTAGATTTGGTACTAAAATAGGAGCTTTCATTTGTATTTGTTTTCTTTCATTATGCACCTTTGGATCAGTTGGTACCCTTAATGGTTCCATTTCTATTGGATCTACAGTGACTAGCTTCTTCCCAGTTCTTGTGAGAACTGAGACTTATTCTTCAGATGGAACCATAAAATTATGACCCACCTCAGTAATCATATTAACTTGTCCTTCGAAATAGCTTGCAGCCAAGGTTTGCACGTAGTTCAAATGAACCATACAAGTGTCTTCATCGTGTGGATCATTACATGTAGAGCACCAATATGTTCTTTCTGCAAGGCCAACTTCCTCATTCATCAACACATTCGGGTTCTTTTCTGGCACCTTGCTTGTTGAAGCCGCTTGTTCTCTAGTGATCGACAAAGGTTGAAATCTCCTGGGATGGAAATCTCTCTCGGCCGGCTTTCTTTCAATGATTGTAATCTTATTTCCCATCGCTTTTATAGCTTAATTAGCAGATTGTACCTCTTGTAATAGGATTGTGAAGGGATCAGGATTTGAAGGCACGGGAGGTGTCAGTAGAGGTAGAGGTGCTAGCGGTGCAGGTAATTCTAGGAATGAAGTGGGAGCTAGTAATTATGGAATGCTTGGTGCAAGCAATTATGGAATAGTTGGATCAGGGAGTTGTGGAACCGAAATGGGTGCGGTCTGAGGCGCACTTGAGCTCCATGATGGAATAGGATACATGGGAGGCATAGGCTATGAAAATGAACCAGAATACAAATGTTTAGGAAGATCAGGTAAGATAGGCATTGTTACCTTTGGAGGAAGCCTACCTATGGCAATCAAGTCAGCTTTCACCTTTTGTTCTTCTTCAAATAGCTCTAGAAATGTAGTTACGTTGGACTGTCGGACAGCCAAGTCGATGTCTGTGTTAAAAGCTCTGAGATAATAAAATGCAGCTAGCTCATGAGTGGGCCAAAGACCATCAAGAATTCTCTGCTAGCTTCTGGTAAATCTGACATTGAAGTCGCCTATCTCCTCCTGTGGGTGCCTTTGAATTGCATGAAATTGGTGCAACAAGGAGTATGGATCAACTTGTTCATGAAAATTTTTAACTAACAGTTCTCCTAATTCATCCCATGATGTAATAGTGCCTGGTTGCAATGATCGGTACCAATATAACAATTTCCCTCTTAATGACAACACCAACAATTTTATCATTACATCTTCGTCCGTTATGTCATGAATGGCCGCCAAAGAGGCTACATCATTAATATGCTCATAATAAGTCTTACCAGTACCATCATAGGTCGAAAAATATTTCAAAGCAGCTTGAGGAACTGGATTTTGTATCGATAAATTCAAGGCTCCCGAACCATTCCATGTCAAGAACTTCCTTGGTGGGGGATGCTGGGCCATTTGAACTGCTGGATCTGGATGTAGCAAGCTCGTAGTAGTACTGGGAGGAGTCGGGGATGGCACAAACCTACCTACAGCCTATGATGAGATAACAAATGATGGGTTCACAGGACTTACCAATCTTGAGCGCTCCCTCCAATTTTGAACATCAATCTCAAAGAATTCGACTAGATCTTTCGAATCTTTGGCACTTGATCTCATGATCATGAAGCAAATATTTTCACCAGATTTACAATTACAAAATTTTGGATAGTACACAGTCATCTTCAACAGAGTCACCAGATGAACTTACAATCGCTGCTTTGAGGTCAAGATAGTTCATCAAAATCTTGATTCCTCTGGGTGTCAAAATATGGAACTTGTGAGAATAATGCTTATCCCACCAATTATGGATCCGTTGGAGACGAAACCCCTGGCAAAAAACCACGGTGGATCGAGACAAAAATAGTCCGTCCCACCGGGCATGCCAAAACTGTTGGTCACAAATCTGCCACAGGAAAGGATTTTATATGTATATGTGCCCTAGACTTGGCCAATATTGAAATGCCGAGAGAAAGATATGTCTCCCGGGCCAATCTCCAGAGAGGGCTGGCTCCCACACTAATCTAAACTGGTTTCAAGACTAGAGATGCAGGAAAAAAATGGGAAAACACGGAAAGAAATGGGAAATAACTAAAATGAATGTAAATATGGCTGAATCTGATCGTTAATGGGGAGAAAAATCTTGAACAGTAATAACTTCAACTAGATCCTAAAGCTAAGCAGCAACTGACTCTTAGAATACGTATACAGAAATTGGATCACGCATTAGCCATGAGTTCACTTCCAAATAAACTTCAAACATTCAAGTGCCAATATAGCCAAATTCAACATAGCAGAATCTAACTGATATTACCTTGGACTACATAGAAGTAAATCACACAGAAAAGAAAACATACACAATGAATTAGATCACCAACTCCGGAAGACACTAAGAATGGAAGCAATTACTTCTAGGATTTCTATTTTAATTTCTGCAACAAGATCCTCCTCCCTTTTCTTGAGTTTTACATTGGTATTTATAGAGGTCCATCCTCTTCCTTTTGTATTACAACATTTAATACATGAAACAGATTTTGAAGAAACAATCCCCTTAATCTGCCTTGGAGAAATGACAGTCCCTATTTTAATGGATTAAAACAAAAAATGAAATAGAAACAAGAGCCCATATTTCTTTGTTAAATGACCATTATCAAGGGAAGCTGGAAGTTGTTAAGAGATCATGAACAGGAGCTTTGAATATTGGAGGCATTATTAATTCTGGCGGCATCAAAAACTACCTCAGGTTCTTCCATCTTGTGCACATTGGTAATCAGCAACATTTAATCTTGGAACCACTTCTTTGACCATGATCAAAAAATCAGTTGGAAAGCTTTTACTTGATCCTTATCTCTTTCGCACGTTCTCCTATGCAATCCTAAAGAAAAATGCAAACTGAACTGTATCGGGCCTTTGTTGTTGCCTTGGTTGCGAAAATGTGATAGGTCACAAAAATGTGACATGTCATGAAATCGTGACACTTTTACCTTGCTGCCTTCTCTCTCCGCCACCAGTCACGAAAATGTGACATGTCACGAAATCGTGACATCTTCTACTCGTTCAGCTTCATCTCCATGACATGTCGCGAAATCATGACATTCTCCTTTGTTTGGGCTTCTTTCCTCAACATGTCGTGAAATCACGACATTTTCCTTCACCTACCTTCTTCGCTACTCCAAGTCATGAAAACTTCACCATGTTGCGGAATCACGACATCTTCTTCCTTCTGTGTCCTTTTCTTCTATATACTCGCAAAACTACAACATGTTGTGAAATCGTGACATTTTTCTCTTCCTTGGCCTTCATCCTCTTGCAAGTAGCGAAAATGGAACATGTCACGAAATCGTGACATTCCGTACCATTTTGTTCTTTTCGTGCTTTCACATCACGAAAACAAGACATGTCATGAAATCGCGACATGTCACTGTCTTCTTGCTTCTTCCTGCTTTATCATCATGAAAATGAAACATGTCACAAAATCACAACATCTTTCTCCTTGCACTGTCTTTTCCACCTTCTTACCCACGAAAACACGACAGGTCATGAAAACGTGACATGTCACGATATCGCGACGTTTTTTCCATTTGGCTCTTTCATCTTCAACATGTCACGAAATCACAACATTTTCTGTCTTCTTGCACTTTGATGTTTTTAGGCCACAAAAATTTGACATGTCGTGAAATCATGACAATTCTCCGCACTTTGCCCTTCCTGTCCAATATGTCACGAAATCGTGACATTTTCTTGCTTTCTCTATTGTTGCCACTTCCTGTTGCGATATCGCAACTTTACTTAGCTTCATTTCTAAAAATGTCATGATATCGTGACGTCTTTCATGCCTTGTGTTTTTATTTCAGCCCTTTCTGCGATAACGTGACATGTCACGATATTGTGCCAGTCCGTACCATTTGCGCCTTCCTCATTTTTCTATCACGATATCATGACATTTTTCATGGACATTGCCCTTTGCTGCTTTATGTCGCGATATCGTGACATTTTCTATCGTTTTGCTCTGTGGCCACTACAAGTCATGAAAACATGACATGTCGTGATATCGTGACAACTTTCGGTTTAGTTCTCCCTCATTGCAACAAGTCGTGAAACTCCAACATGTCATGATATCACGACAGTTTTCATTTTAGTGTTGCCTGTGACTGCGCTGACCGCGAAAACACGACAGGTCACAAAAATGCGACATGTCGCGATATCACGAAAATTTATTTACTTAGCTCTTTTCTGCATTTGGCACCGTGAAACTATGACAGGTCGTGATATCGTGACATGTCGCGATATCGCGACAGTTTCACTTTTGCACAAACTTGGTTATTTTGCATGAACAGCAACAACAAAAAAACAATGTGGCAAAAATGCCAACATAACTATAAAATCTAACATGGTATTATATAGGGTGCGAATATTTGTTATTTATATGTGTCTATTGCTTGTCGATTACTCTTCCTGCTTCTCTTGAGGAAAATTTTTTTAGGGTATTATGGACAAGTTTGTTTTAAATATGATAGCATAATTTGAAAAAAAATTATAATAGAAAACTATAGTGGACTTGTATCTAGACGATCCCATAGGAATCAACATATTTTCTTGAGGAGAAATATTTATGGGTATGTTTATTTTTCCTCTCATTCACACTCAATCTTCTTTGTTAAATTTTCTTACTAGATGAATGCACTGATTTAAGATTAAATTTTTCAAGGTCTTTTGAAAGAATCAATTGTCTTTTATAGATTTTCTAAAATAAATTCATTTCCTTTTCTCCTTCAACTTTTGATGACCAATAACAACATTTTTTAGAGGTAGACCACTTGGCTACTATGAAAGAAGAAATTAAGAGGCTAAAATTTTTTAGATAAACCCTTGGTTCTAGAGATATCATGTGTAGGATTATGTGCTTACCAAAGACATCCAAATGACTTGAAAAATTTGTAAAAATAGTTCGAAAGTTTTTTTTCTACATAGGCATGAGAGGATGGTCTGATTGGTTATGTTTGAAAAAATGGTTGTGTAGGGCAAAATATAGTAGATATGAACAAACCATAAATTTTTTTTATTCTATTTCCTTTTCAAATTTGATATTTATAAATTCAAAATAGAAAATTGTTAGTGAATATTCCACATTCAAAGTGGAAAAACATGTGTTTGAATGTGCCTACATCATGTTCATATAGATACAAATCATAGGCATGTAAGGGAGGAACTAGTAGTGGCATTTACTTTAGAAATAATATTTATCTTGCTATTCCTAAGTTTGATGCTTGAAGAGGGAACTTATTGAAGGCTAGCAAAGGGAGGTCATGAGTTTAAACCTCTCCCCCATTTTTAATTAATAATGACAACACACATTGTACCTTCACTTTTAATAACGTAAATAATGATAACATGGCAACCTATAATTCCATTTTTGATTGCATGGTGAATAACATGGTAGATGATGTGAAATAAAATTTTGACTAATGTGATTATGTGACAACACCATATAAATATCATGTGGTAGTCTATACAACAAATATGACACCAAGTGCATCTATTATTCTATCTCAAGGTAACATGTAGTTGTCTATATAGCTAAGTTGGCACTAGGTGCACACATCCTAAGGTGACATATGAAAGTATATATAGGTAACTTTATAGGTAGTGCATAGATCCTCAATCAATATGTAGCATTTGAGATGATAATATAGGAAGGTGACATATGATAATAGATGTTAGATTTTGAGGGTATCTATATGGAATGCATGATGAGGTATCATATGGGATGCTTTGGTTGTGTTGACATGGCAATCCATATGCCACTTGGAAGCTATAAAAATGAGATAGTTCCACCATCTAATTTAATTTAACAAGTGAACCACACAGTAAATAACAAAATTAGTGATGCACAAGTTTTAGAGTGAGTTAGACAACAAGTAACATAGCATTATTCTTAGAAAAAGTAGTAAATCAAACTATGATAAGTGGTATCATGTTATTTTATAGTATACTATATAGTAAATATATATTAAGCTCAACCACTCTTTAATTGACCAATAATGACCTCCCATTCACTACAGGTGCTAAAAATACTTTTAATTTTTCCAAAGGTTTTGGAGGTCATTTTTGCCATTTTAGGGATAAGCTTATGGGAAGGGTTATGCATAAGTGTGAAATATCGTAAATTGACTCTATTTATTTTTTTTTTAATTTTGAAAAGGCTAATTTTGGATCCTTTCACTGGGGACCATTTGCCCAAAATTTATGGGGTGGAAGTTTTTTTGGGGTAAATTCACCCATCGTTGATAATCATGAACCTAACTTTATTTTAATTCATCGACCTAAAATTACATATGATTTTGATTTTCCCGTCCAATTCATCTTAAAATTATAAATGATTTTATTTTTCCCATCCAATTCACCTCATATAATACTTGTATATATACTGTACTGGGTATCGATAAACATACATAAAAAATACTCTAACTTGAAAATAGCTCTAAAACAATGAAAAACATGAGAATGTTGCAATGGAGTGACTGTCGAAACAAAATGATCAGTTGTAGAGGTGTCTCCATCAGTGCAAGATAATTGGTTGTAGAGTCATTTCTATCGACATAAACTGATCGATTGCAGAGCCATGTCTATTAGCATAAGTTGATCGGTTGTAGAGCCATGTCTATCGATATAAGCCGTTCGATTGCAGAGTTGTGTCTATCGATGTGATCCAATCAGTTGTAAATATGTATCTATCAACATAAGTCGATCGGTCATAGAGTCGTATCTATCGACATAAGTCGATCGATTGTAGAGCCATGTCTATTGATATAAGTTGATCGATTGTAGAGTCATTTTTGTCAATATAAGCTGATCGGTTGTAGAGTCATGGCATAAAATGTTTGGTTATAGGGATTGTTGATCAAAATTTTACCTACAATCAATCATCATACCTGCAACCAATCGTCATGACTACAACCAATCGGTATGCTTGTAGCCGCTCAAAATTTCTATAACTACTCGTCATACTTGCAGTCAATCATCATACCTACAGTCGATTGGCATTCCTATAGTCGATCGTCATGCCTATAGCCGATCATAATACCTCCAGTAGATCAACATACCTATAACCGATCGAAATGCTTACAATCGATCATCATGCCTACAATCGATCGACATGCCTACAGCCGATCATCATGCCTGTAGCTGATCATCATGCCTACAATAGATCAACATTCCTGTATCCAATTGACATGCTTACATTCGATCATCATTCCTATAGCTGATCGTCATGCTATCGGTTGTCATATCAGCCTAAAGTCTTTCATATCGGCCTAGCGCTTTTAAGTATGTCATACATTTTTTAGATTTTGCAAACCGATATTCATATTTCCCAACACAGAAAAATTCACCATGGTTTGAAAATTTTTGAAGATAAATTAATGAAAATTGCCATAGATTAAAAATTTTTGGAAACAAATTATTGCAATTCACCATGTATACTTCTACAAACATTGTTGGTATTCCAAGACAATTCACCTTGATTTTATAAATAGATTTCGGGGCTGACCCCTTATGCATAACCCTACTTATGGGGGCCATAAATTTTGCATACAAAAGCATTTTGAGCCTTTTTTTGTTTTTCCAATTACATATTTTTAGGATCTATGTTGTGGTAGTGTTGGTTTAGCTCACAACTTCTTGAAAATTTTAATTTGTATCAAAAAATGTATGTATAACCATGTACCTTTGTTGAGTGTTCCAAACTATACTACATGGAAAATGAATATTGAAGCTCTACTTTGAAATAAGGATTTACTTAATCATATGAATGTGAAGCCTCAATATAATTATTTTGAATAGGTAAATTAATTATATAGGGATAAGAAAAATAAATCCTATGGTGTAATTTTCCTCTATGTGGATAGTGCATATGACACTCACATAAGCAAGACTACTAATCCTAAGGTTTGAATCAAATAAATATATTATATTATATTATATTATATTATATTGGATAGTGCATATGAGAATTTTTAGGGGCTATATGATAAGATTAGTTATAATCAAATAAATATATTATATTTAGACCTTCCAACCCTATCCATGGATTCATTTGATATTATTTATTAATACATCCGTCAATTTAAGAAACTATAAGATAATATCTAAATTTTGATAGGACTACCTAAAGAAATAAGGCAAACATAAGAGGCATTGGAGAAAGAAATAAAAATATGTTCAACAATGTCTTCAATAATATGTCAAAACATATGATATGGTTTTCATGATCTTTGATATGTTGCATATGTACATTATATATTTTCTTACACTTCCTATTGATGGGGTATTTACATATTTCTTGCATCATGAAGCAAGGAGAAATAGCCTTAAGGGCAGTTCCATTTTTAATCAGACACATAAAAATGAACTTTGATAATCATAATAAGGTAAATAAGAACAAAAAAAATTATGAAAATCCTTTCATGAAACTCACTTTTAGGTTTGTGAGAATGAAACACCTGGAAATTTTTTGTAGGCTTTGTAAGAAGTAGCAAGAAATGGGTTGTTCATGTTGCTCTCTTCTATGTTCAAGGTGAGGATGGATTTAAAGGATAAAAATCATAGAATATTGTTGCAATCCATTTTACATATTGGACATCCATCTCCTCAAATGATTGGATAGTTGATTTAGGGGCTACTAGACATATGATGAAGTCCAAGCACCTTCTCAAGAATACAGGACTTGTGCAAGATAACATGTTATGATTGGGGATGATTCTTCATCATCGATGGATATAAGTGAAGTCATAATGATTGGATATTCATAATTTTATGAGTTACTTCATGTTCCTAATGATGGTCCCATCCTTTTCTACGTTTATTACATTACTCACACAAATAAGAAAGTAGAATTTTGGATTCATAAATGGGTGATTAAGGATATAGACATTGGGTTTACCACTATTGGATATTTGATGAATATAATAATATGTATAAGTTAATTATAACATCCACTACTTCATCCTCTTCTAACAAGAACAATTTTATTGCAATGGTTGAATATGCTAATAATAAGATCTAAAAATGGCATCATATGCTTTGACATCTCGATTATGATTTTTTGAGGTACATTTAGGATTCCATGCATATCCTCTCCAAGAGATGCATTTAAGGGATGCATTTTAGGAAAGCATAATAAGGAGACATTTTTGAAAGAAGTTTTCAAGAGGGAATTTTATCCATTGGATATCATGTATAGTGACATATGTGTACCTATGGGAACACATTCTCTTTCTTTAAATAAGTACTTTTTTATTTTTAATAAATTTTGTAGATATATGTGGGTAAATACTATCCATATAAAGGATAAATTGTTATAGAGGTTCAAAACACTCAAGGCTCTTGTTAAAAATTACCTAGTTATATGGATCAAATATCTAAGGACAAATGGTGGTGGTGAATATGTTAGTTATTCTTTTATTGAATATTTGACCACTCATGGAAATAGCATATTATAGGACTATTCACTACACTCCTAAATAGAATAGTGTAGTATAAAAAAATAACAAACTAATCACAGAGATGGCCTATTGTATAATTTATGCCAAGGGACTATATCACAAGTTTTAGAGTGAGGTAGTCATATACCCAAGGATATTTAGAAAAAGAAAACACCAAATATCCCTAAGTGCATATTTGTGGGGTATTATTATACCTCAAATGCATATAACCTCTATGATCCTTAGAGGTGTGATTTTTTTATTAGGAGAGATATCATATTCGATAAGGTTCTTCTAGATGTTCCTTCCACTCTAACTCCCAATATTTTAGCTATTGATTTTTCCATTTTTTTTTCTATTTTAGATTCAACAAGTTATTTGAATATCTTGTTTGGTTCTATTCTCATTATATTTACCTTATAGTTATTGTTCAGTTCCTATCAATTTGACCCCATAAAAAGTAATTTCTTAGACATTTTCTTCTTCCCCTAGAGTATGATAGGATGAGCAAGATTTTTTAGTTAAAAATATTCTAGATTTTCATGATGATATGAATTCTTTTATTTTAGATTTTCATGTTGATATAGTACAAGGTACTCATGATATTTTTGAATATCCCATACCCAAGTGGATTAAGACACTTTTTAAGGATGTAAAACATGTCTATTGATCAACATTAGGAGACTCCTTTCCATTCTTTGATGTCAACCTATTTATAGGATCTTCGCACATACTCTCAAGCTAAGGGGAAGTTTCAATGGGAAAATGTTATGGTTATAGAATATGAGGTTATGAAGAATAAAATATGGGAGTTAGTTTCTCTTTAAGTAGGGAATAATATTATGTGGTGTAAGTGGATCTTAAAGATCAATTATAAATTAGATGATTTGATTGAAATGCACAAGATATACCTTGTTGATAAGGGATAATTGCAACAATAGGGAGTGGACTAATATGATACGTTTCCATTGTATATAAGATGAACTTCAATAAAATGCTTCCTTTTATTATTGCCTCGTATGGATAGAAGATGCATTAGATAGATGTGAAGAGTTATTTTCTCCATAGAGAACTTTAGAAGAAACTATACATGTAGTAGCAAACAAAATTTGAGCTAGAGGGACCTACTTCATTGGTATTTTTCTTGATCTAATTTATATTTGGACTTAAGTAGACTCCTCATACTTGGCACGATAAAATCCATTCCTTTTTTTTTAGTTATGGATTTCAGTGATGTGAGGTTGAGCATGATGCTTTATTAAATATCATGATGAAACCCTAGTGATTGTATTGTATGTAAATGATCTTCTCATCATGTGTAGCTCCATTATGGTAACTTAGGATATGAAGTCATTTCTTCACTCCAATTTTGATATGATAAATTTAGAAATTTTACACTATTTTTGGGGAATCTAGATTGATTAGACAAAATTTGGTTTACCATTTTTTAACCAAATTATGCTTTAGATCTTCTTCAATGATTTAGGATGGACTGTAATCCTACCTAGATATCCTTTACTTCATGTTTGAAATATTGGGATTATTTTACCACAACTTTAGTTGATGTCACCTTTACTAATCTTGTGTAGGAGGACTTAACTATATCTCACACTAGATTAGATATGGTTATTGCTATTAGCTAGTATTATAGATAGATGTAATCTCTTTAGGAGAGTTACTAAATAGCAACAAGGTGGATTCTTAGATATATTAGAATGACATATTAGATGGAAATTCACTACTTTGTGGGATTCCCTATAATTTTGATAATTTTTTAGATACTGGTTGGCTAGGTTATTTATATGAGCAATGAGGAACCACAAAATTTACCTTATACTTGGAACCTAGCCTATTTTCATGGAATTCTAGATGTCACTCAACCATTTTGTAATCCTCAATGGAGGCAGAATATTATTTTACAATTGAGATAGTTAAGCATCCCAAGTGCATGTTAATGATTATCAAGGAGATTGGTATACTTCAAATATTTCATGTTACTCTTCTTTATGACAATCACAATACTATTTATCTTATCCACAATCTTATATTTTATAATTAGACAACATATATTGAGATAAATATGCACTTTATGAGATAACATATACTCATGGGATCTTAGATGTTGCATTTATTCTTTTATTAGAGTAGATAGTATACATTATGACTAAGATGATGCCTGAGATCACTTTTGCATGCATGAGGAAGATTCTTGAAGTTAGAGAGTGTCCTTAAGTAGGGATAAAATAAATGGGTCTCTTTACATGTCCCTTGTTTAGCTTAAGAGAGGATGTTGGAATATGTGGTGGTTACAGTTAGCCGTAAATACACCTTTTCACAAAGCATTTTCATACTAGTTTCTATTTGAGTGAATATTTTTTGTTGTCTAAGAACTCCATAGGATATTATATGTTATGTATTTATTTTGTTATGCAATACATGGTAATGTTTGATCCCATTCATTTTTAGAAACCGTTATGAAATTTTATAAGGACATCCAATGACGTTAAAATAATTAAATTTAAGTTATTAGATATAGATGGATGTCTTCTAGATTATTATGGAGGTTTGGGGGAATATACCTCAACCACAAAGTCCTATAATAACATCCATTATGGGAGGTAAGATAATATTATCACTAAAATATTTTCTTCTTGTCCCCTTAGTTTAAATTTTAGGTTTGTTGAAAGTGTAATTTGATTGTTGTCCAATGTTGGTATTGCATGATATAATATTGTATAGGCCTAAAGGAACTCATTATACAATATATTTAATTTATTGTAACATTTTATTATGCAAACCCTATGAGCTATTAACCTTGTTACGGTTAGAAAATTGTTATTTAGCTTAATGTCAAGTTCAATTATGTTCTTAGGGTTTTGGTACTAGTATAAATACCCCCACCATTCTTCATTTGTATAATCAAAGTGTAGTTATTTTTATTTATGGATAATATAGTGATTATTTATGGTGTCTATAGGTACTCATTGAATGAATTGCTTCTAATTATTTTTTAAAAATATTATGAATTGTAGCATTCATAACTATTTATTTGGATATTCTTCCATCTATATTGAAATTATTATTTTAGATTTATTACTCTTAATTTGTTCAATAAATGCTAAGATAAATATTTATGAATGTTGTCACCCATAAAATGTAAATTAATTTTTCAAAATATTTAATAAAACTAAACTTTATGAAATAATTTAATTATGTTAAATCTAGTATCATTTAAAAATCAACATTTTTTTTTTTAATATAAAATAACTTCACATATATATTTAATATTTCATTAAAAAATAACTTAAAATTCTTACAAAAATTTAAGTCAATATATCAATTTTGACAAAAGCAAAATCTATATCCTCAATATACCCATCACAAAATAGAACAAAATCAAAGTAATCATGAAATGTGAAATCGAGAATATACCTTCCTCCTATTTGGGTATGCCTACTTTTATTTCTTAGATCAAATCTTCTCATTGGAATACAATCATTAATAGGCTTAGTAAAAATCTTGCTATATGGAAAGGAAACCTCCTCAGCTAAGTTGAAAATATTTTTATAATCCAATCCACCCACCAAAGCCTACCAATCTACATGTTATCAATGCTCAAAATACCTATAAAAATTGTAGAAGCAGTTGAAGCCATCAATAGAAATTTTCTATTGAAAGGTATAGAAGAAAGAAATAGATATTATCTAGTGAAGTGGGAGAAGGTATACCTTTGAAAATATTATGGAGGCTTGGATCTAAGAAAAATGAAACTCTTAGTAGAGCATTAACAACAAAACTAGTTTGGAGGCTGATAAAAAAAGATAGCAGCCTATGGACAAACATACTGAGGATAAAATATATCCAGGATAATGAGCCAACAACAATACTTAGAAGAAACCATATAATGGAGGTTCAACCAATTGGAACCATATTTATGAAGAAATAAGCATCATATACAAAGGGTTTGAATGAAATATTATTAAAGGAATAAATATGGATTTTTATAAAGATAAGTGATGAGATTCATGTTCTTTAGATCGATATCTAAAACTAACAGAGTTAATAAAAAACCTCAAATAAGAATGAAGCACCTATTTCATATATTACATAATCAGACGGGGAGATGGAATAAAAACTTGGAGAATAGACATTAGAGATAGGATTTTAAGGCAACCACATAGAACTAGGAGATTTTCTTAACCTATATTCAGAGGAACCTAACCAATTAGAATGGACCAAATCGACCTCAAGAAACTATATAGTTAAAAGTGGATACAATAAAAGCATAAATATACCTCAACAAAAAGTAGCTTGGATGAACTTATGGAAAAACAAATGTATTCCAAATATGGAAGTTTTTACATGGTTGGTTCTCCAAAATAAAATACAAACTTGGGACAACCTGATAAAAAGAGTTTTTCTAAGCCCCAATAGATGCCCCCTTTACAAAATAAATGAGGAGACAACAAATCACCTATTCATGAAATATCCATTTTCTCAAGTTGTGTGGAACCAATGGATGAAGACTACAAAGATATCATGGATCATGCCTAAGAAAATCTTCAACTGGTGGGAGAAGAAACTTGATATGGAGAATAACAATCCTAGCCTTCCTTTGGTATATTTGGAAGGAGAGAAATAGTAGGATCTTCAAAGAAAAATCAAGGAGCTCTGAAACTATTTTCAACCAGCTTCAAGTTAGTCTATCTAAAAATATTATTCCTAATTATATAAACACATACCAATAGTGGACATCAATTTTGAGCTAAAACAAAAAAAATATTATGTTCTTGCAACCAAACATCTAGATTAGTTTTGGATATCAAAGTAAAAAAACTACCCCATATGAGTCCTCAATAGCAACTAGTGAGTCCCAAAATCTAAGCTTTCAAATACAAATACTTCCAATAGATTTCAAATTGGAAGGATATTAATGATGTTTCACCAAAATCTCTCCCACATAAGGTTTACTTGGTTATTTTTTTCAAAACAACCCTTGCAAGGCAATAATTCGATTGCCCTAGCACTAACATGTATATACTAGGAACACTTATCTATATCTCCTCAAATTTTTGAGCTCCATGCATAGAACTCAAAGTTGAATTATCAAACATAGACGCATAAGCCAAACAAAAGCTCAATGAGACAAGCGTTCCTAACCTTTATTGATTTTTGTTGCCTTGAGGTCCCTTTGGTTTCTAGCTCAATAATTGTGTAAAAGGTTGAGAAGCCCTTTTAACCCCTTTTTTTTAATAATAAAATAATAATAATAAACCATTTTTAAAATAAAAAAATCAAACATTCTCTATTATATTAAAAAATATATAATATTTTATATAGATATAACTTTTAATTATTAATAAAAATCTTTATTTATTTTTTATGTTACAAATAAAAAAAAATAAACATTTTACAATAAACAAAATATTATTACAATTTATTTGTTTATTATTATTAAATTATAATAAAATACTACCATTTTCTCTTCCATAAATAATATATTTTACTATTAATTTCTAAAATAATTAACCTGAATATTCAACTCTTATTTATAATTTAACATCTTCTACTACATATTAATAAACTTAAACAAAAAATTAATTTAAATAACTTTAGCACTATCTTTATTTATTATAATACTCAAAAAATTATTCTTATTCAATAAAAAGTTGTTCCATTTTAACACAACAAAAGAGTCTTTATTTCATATTTTCATATCATTTGGATCTTTATCTTTCTCCTTTTACATAGCATTCTCTTTTATCATAAAACTTTTTAAAAAAATTAAATTAAATAATTTTTTTTTTCAATACCATCTTTACCATAATCTATATATAAAACATTTAAAAATACTATATTTTGTTTTTAACTTTTATTTACACTTTCAATAAGATAAGTTGAATATTATATTTTACTAGATGGACAGCTAGCTTTTACTTATAATTTGGATCACATAATGTTAATGTTTATGCATTATACCGCAAGAAATGTAAATACATTTCTTTTTGTTAATACCCAATACACTATTCTTATTTATAGACATCAAACATCTCTATTCCAACATCTCTTCACAACCTTTGCATGTTGAACTATCTCCTCGTCATGCCTTTTCCATCACCTAATTACAGATAATCTTTGGATATTCAGACTTCTCATCGTGCCTTTACAACAGTTCATCTTTTTTCACATTTAAAAAAAAATAGCCACTCTTAGACCAGTGTTAAAATAGATAATAAATGTGCATATATTTAAAATATTAATAAAAATGAAAAACCACAATATATATCATGTGTTTATCAGAGACAAACATCATTTCAGAAGATCGTAATAGCCTTGAAACATCATAGAGTAACAACTACATGTTTTACATATTTCCTAAAAATCTACTAAAACTTATTCATTTCCACATGTTACCTTCTATTGATCATGTTATGTATTAAATATAAAGATAAAAGTTTAAGCATATTATATCTTAGTTTTTTTATAATTAATTAAATATTAAAAAGTTTTTTTTATAATTAATTAAATATTAGGTGCGAGGTGTAGACCAATTGGTTCATCCATAACCCCATAACAGGGGCGGAGGTCCAAGGTTCAAATCTCGGGCCTCGTCGGACTGAACGCTTGTCCCTTTCGTGGTGCTTTCAGCGGCGTAAAAGGTTTAAAATGATTGTGGCATGGTGGTTATAAGGGCGGGTCGCGCGAAGATCTGTGTGGCGGCTTCTAAGGTGGACAACGCAGAATACTGTGGCGGCCATAAAAACTCGGACAGCCTGCCTCGATTCGTGGCGGCTACCGATTCCACCATGTAAATTCAAAAAAAAGAAAATAATAATAATTAATTAAATATTAAAATGTTTTTATTGGTTAAAAGTAATTTCAAATAATTTTTTGCACTTGGGGTGCAGCGCAATGGTTTTGGCTATGGTGGTTTGGGCTATGGTTCTTCTTCGAGAGGTTGAGCGTGGATGTTTATGTAAGGGGATGAGTGTCTATCTCCCTATAGAATTGTTATAATAAGTTGAAGGATTCTTAGTCAAACCCCATTTCTTAATATTACCTTTTATTATATTAATATGATAAACTGACATGAAAGGAATAATAAAGAATAGTTTTTCAAAGCATTGGTATATCCGCTTTTAACAAAGAACTATATATATTATGATGAACTAGAGAATAAATAAAATATCTAATTATATTAATTCTTAAATTAAAGAATAAGGAATCACCTTTAAATAGACACGTTTTTTAAAAGTGTTGATATATTTAACAAAATGAAGAACACAATTTAGAGTAATTTAATACTTTAATAATAGTTGATTATTTTAAAAAGCATTTTTAATATGAAAAAGTAAGAGGATGTAAAAGTTCTCTGACATCCACAAAATAAAAAAGCTTGTGAGGATTGTATAAGTTAATGTGTTATTATTAGAATGTGACTTTAGTTAAGTAAATTAACAGTATTCATATAACTTTTTATCGTACGAGAGCATTGAAGCTTTAAATAACTTAGGGTGATCACTTTTATGGGCTTAGAAATTCTTCAGATGCCCAATTATATGAATGATTAAAAAGGTGGTCACCTAATATTTTCAAATATTATATTAAATAATAAAAAGAATGGTTATATATTATATAAAGGTGTTTATTAATGTGTGTTTGTGTAAAGTAGTAGTTTAATGTGAGTCTATTCAGTGTGCACCAACTCAACTCAACGATAATGATATCAATCTTGAGTATATGGTACTACTTCTCATGCCAGATTAAATAACAACAACGGGACCAATCTGGAGCCCATAGTACACCTTCTCATGCCGACTTAAATAATAACAGGCTGGAATAGGTGTTATTGGAATAGTCTTGGAATTTAAACTTTGCTTAATAATAAAAAATGATTGTGAATGTAATCAATTCTTCTATAAATTAAAAAATGATCATATATTATATTATAAAGGTGATCATTAAATATTATTATATATAATATTATTTTTTATATTATTATATAGTATGAATCTTTAAAGCATTTAGCTTCAACGTGTACAAATAGAGAATCGTGAACCAGTTAACAAACAAGAACAAGAACAACCAAAATGAATACTTTATAAAATTATACCTTATACTAGGCCACTCGCGCAAGAGATGTAATTGGCTATTTATAACCACCTTTGAAATGATAACAATTAGACTAGAGTTTTCTAATTGCTCTTGGTTTGGCATTCGTATTACATTTTAAAAAGGTGGCCAAATAACTTTTACAAAGGTGGTCTTTTGATTTGATTTTATATTTATATTATTTTTAATGTATATTATTATATATTATATTTAATTTTTTATTATTCAACTTCATATTTTACATGGATTAAAAGTTTTAAAATTCAACTTTCATATTTAGGTTATGATGCAGGAGCATCCAGCAGCACCTGCAGCAGAAGCATCTAGTTGCGGGAAAGCCACTTCAGAAGAGTCGGCTTGGGAGGCAGAAGAAGAAGGCAAAAAAAATTTTGCTAAGGTAAATTTGGAAAACTGTAGCGAAATCGCGACGTCCAGGCGAGGCAGGAGCAGAGGCAGAAAACTGTAGCGAAATCACGACGTCCAGGCGAGGGAGGAGCAGAGGCAGAAAACTATAGCGAAATCGCGACGTCGTGATTTTGCGGCGTCGCGAAATCGCGACGTCCAGGCAAGGCAGGAGCAAAGGCAGAAAACTGTAGCGAAATCGTGACATCGCGATTTTGTGATGTCGCAAAATCGTGACTTCGTAGCAAGGCGGAAGTGGAGGTGGAAAGTTGGAGCGAAATCACGACGTCGCGATTTCGCGACGTCGCAAAATCGCGACGTCATTTGGATACCGAGGCAAAGCGGCGGTTTTGTCGCGATATCGCGATGTCGCGATATCGTGACGTCGTGATATCACGACAACTTTGGAAAACCAAAGGCATGGCGAGAGTTGGTATCACGACCAAAATGGTCAGGAAGCACAAAGGAGCAGAAACGTCACGATATCGCGACATGTCGCGATATCACGACGGAGAGAGAAGAAGGCGCGGGAAGAGAAAGAGATGGCGAGAACGGTATTTTTGGGGATCGTTCAAAGATGACATGTGGCACAATGTGCAGTTAAAGCGGGTGACTACCCAGGAGCGCGGGAGACGAAGAGGATGGGCATAGAGTATTCTGACAAAATCAGCAGTGACAGGGACCGTGCGGAGAGAGGTCTTTAAAGGGGTTGGTGTCCTGGTTTTCATGTCCTTGTAATTAATCGGTTTGGTGAACCCATTTTTGAATAATGTTTTCAGAGGGTCGGGGCCTCTATAAAAACCTAGTTTAATGTTTAGATTGAGGTGGTGGATCGGGGAGCATAGAAGTAAGAAGAGAAGACCAAGACGAGCACTGGTCATTGTAAAATTCCATGGGCTATTTATTTTTGCATGTATTTTCCAGATTTGATAATGAAAAAGTAGGTTTTGTAGAATTGTGTGATCTCTGGTCCACCGTTAGTGGTATCAGAGCTAGAGATTCTGAGTGCGTAAATAGATCGCCGACCGTGAGGCAGTTTGCATCAGGATCTGCGAGAGGGTTCTGAGAGAGAAGAGAGAGTTTAGGATTCCTAAGTGTGTTAACAGATCACCGGACGTGAGGCAGCTACATTGAAATGAATTGAGCTTTGTGAGTAAAGCTAAGAAAAATGCATTCTCAAAGAAGCCGTGTCAGTAAGAATTTTGATATGGTGCCGGAGGAAGATTTTAAAGCTTTGCAGTGGCAATTTAAAGCCCTGCAAGAGGAATGGCTCGGGATAAAATTATGAGAGCAAAAGGAGTAGCGTAAAAGGCAGGAAGAGAGACAGAGAAAGAGAGATGTCGGAGTGCATCAGAAGTTGAAGTTGAAGAAGGCTGCAGAGATGTGCAGCAGTGCCGGGACCTGCCCGAAAGAAGACAAAGATTTTTTTGTGCAAGAGGAGGAGTTGAAGCAGGCTGTAGAAGAAATTTGTAGCAATGAGAGAATCTGTCTAGAAGAAGACAAAAGTTGTGTGGACCAGGAGACGGGGTTGAAGTAGACTGTTGAGGCAAAGAAAAGTCTAGAAGTGCTATAGGAGGCAGTAACCAGATCAAGCAGAAGTGAAGATCACTTCTCCACTTACCCCGGGTGTCTGATGCAAGAGCATCCAGCAGCACCTATAGCAGAAGCATCTAGTTGCGAGAAAACCACTTCAGAAGAGCCAGCTTAGGAGGCAGAAGAAGAAGGCGAGAAAAATTTTGCTAAGGCAAATTTGGAAAACTATAGCGAAATCGTGACGTCACGATTTCATGACATCGCAAAATCGCAATGTCTAGGCGAGGCAGGAGCAGAGGCAAAAAACTATAGCGAAATCGTGACATCATGATTTTAAGACGTCACGAAATCACGATGTCTAGGCGAGGCAGGAGCAGAGGTAGAAAACTGTAGCGAAATCATGACGTCGCAATTTCATGACGTCACAAAATCGTGACGTCTAGGCAAGGCAGGAGCAAAGGCAAAAAACTGTAGCGAAATCGTGACGTCACGAAATCGGGACGTCCAGGCAAGGCAGGAGCAAAGGCAGAAAAATGTAGCGAAATCGTGACGTCGCGATTTTGCGACGTTGCGAAATCGTGACATCGCAGCAAGGCAGAAGCGGAGGTGGAAAGTTGGAGCGAAATCACGACATCACAAAATCACGACGTCATTTGGAGACCGAGGCAAAGCGGTGGTTACGTCGCGATATCGCGACAACTTTGGAAAACCAAGGGCATAGCGAGAGTTGGTCGCGATATCGCAACATGTCGGGATATCGCGACCAAAATGGCCAGGAGACGCAGAGGAGCAGAAACGTCGCGATATCGTGACATGTCATGATATCGCGATAGAGAAAGAAGGCGTGGGAAGAGAAAGAGATGGCGGGAACGGTATTTTTGGGGACCGTTCAAAGATGACACGTGGCACAATGTGCAGTTAAAGTGGGTGACTACCCAGGAGCGCAGGAGACGAAGAGGATGGGCGCAGAGTATTCTGACAGAATCAGCAGTGACAGGGACCGTGCAGAGAGGGTTCTTTAAACGGGTTGGTGTCTCGGTTTTCACGTCCTTGTAATTAATCAGGTTGGTGAACCCATTTTTGAAGAATGTTTTTAGAGGGTCGGGGCCTCTATAAAAACCCAGTTTAATGTTTAGATCGAGGTGGTGGATCGGGGAGCGTAGAAGTGAGAAGAGAAGACCAAGCCGAGTGCTGGTCATTGTAAAAGCCCACGGGCTATTTATTTCTACATGTATTTTCCAAATTTTTTAATGAAAAAGTAGGGTTTGTAGAAGTGTGTGATCTCTGGTCCGCCGTCACGTTATCAATGTGATTTTAAATAATGAGGTACAAATATTATTAGGATTATATTTGGAGGTTCAACTATCAAACCATAAATAACTAAGGTGGTTATTAATATTTTCAAATATTACATTAAATATTAAAAAGGATGGTCATATATTATATTATAAAGGTGGTCACAAATATTTTCATATATTACATTAAATATTAAAAAGAATGGTCATATATTATATTACAAAGGTGACCATTATTTTATATTATATATATTATATATTATATTAATATATTATTATATTTTTTGAATCCCTATCATTCCTTCCCACCATATGACCATTGGGTATTAATATGTACAAATAGAGAATCATGATCAATTTGGTGAAGAAAAAAAACTAAAAGTTGATCTAGAACTAGAACATGAATAACGAGAGCAACAATAGTAATAGGAGGATGAGCTAAAAAATAACATGGACAACTATAGAAGTAGGAGTAGTAGTAGGAACTAGAGGAGGAGCAACACTGGGATTCGAAAATCCAATAAACCAAATGTAGAAGCAAAGCAAACTAATGTATTTTTACCCATATGAATGTTGGAGAGACAAACCTAGCTAAAAAGTTGAATGTCAAAATCCACTTAGAGAGTAACCATACTCCAATAGGAGTACTAAATGCCACTATAGGGCTAACAAAAACCTGAGTCTTTGATAGAGTATTGATGTGATATCTATTAATCACATCCAGATGAACCAAAATCTAGAATCTGATTCAAAAAGCAAATGAGGAGAAATCTTCTCTAGAACTTACCTCAAAATAAGACTTCTACAGTGGATATAATTGCTCAAACAAGGAGTGTTGGGTATAACCAAAAATGCACTTTGAGATACAAAATTGTACTAATAGGAAATAAAAACTTTGGAATACCAAAGGTCAAAGAAGATCTTTTACAAATCAAAATATCAATGCTTCTATGGATATAGCTCAAAAAGAGCTTTCCAACACCTATAAATAAGGCTATACTTACAACATGATGTCACTTGAATTTACATAAAAAAAATATTCCAGACAACAAAAGGAACTAAAGGCCTTTAACAATTTAAACCCTTAAGGAATATTCTACCAGTATTTAAAATGAATCTTTTAACTTGTCTTATATACACACATTCATCTAACTAGGGTAACAAGAAAATCCCCATTCAGACCTCTACAATTATAAATATGCCCCTATAATGAATAAAATAAAATAAAAAAAAGCACAAGGTATATAAATATCCACAAGAGTGGGTGTCATGTCTGGATCAACATATACATGAAAAGTAAATTAATTTAAAATATAATAGAGAAAATCCCATAAAGAATGTGGGATAAACCAAATAATTAAATATAAATACGTGACTCTTTAGGAGCCAAGGATGGCATGTATCCACTAATAAAAATACATGGAAAATAGTATGTAGAAATACACACAACAACTAGGGTAGCTTTTGGAGATGACATGGCACAGAAAAAAAACCACCTTGACATGCTATTGCAGCTAACAAATTAGCTTACAAAATTGTAAAGTACAATGTCAAAATATAACAAGATAGCTCATCTACATAAAAAACTTTAGGTTGTATATAGCAAAATGAATAAAATCACTAATTCAATATGTCTTAATATCGATTTACTAATCCTTCTATAGAGAAAATTATGCTATTTTATGGTGTGAAGATGTGCTTTATTCCTTATATCATCATGATGTTAGTAAGCTAAGAAAATTTGATAAATGCATGGATGAATAAATCCTTTCTACCAATGTTGAGATGTAAAAATTTGGTAGGCAATTAACAATCTTTAGGCTATCCCCACATGCAAACATGGTGGGTGCAAATATTGACCATAATGGAAGGTCACACTTGATTAATGAATAATCAATACATATATAAAGGCAAAATGCTTGAGTGAGATTATGGCAAGTGTCATGATCTCCATAAACTCACATGGATCAATCCATGTGACATGCATAAGATAAAATATGCATGAGACAATGGATAAAGAGCACATAAGATAAAAAATATAAATTGCACATGAGACAAATGGTAAAGTGCACATTAAAATATTCTAACATCCCCCCTTAATGTGCACTATCCTATACAAAGAGAAGTCAACATTAGATAACATCCCCCCTTAATGTTGACTTTGATTACAACATACATAGAGTATTTTGCTAAACTTGAAAAACTTATCAAGCCCAAGTGACTTGGTGAAGATGTCTACCACTTGATCTTGAGTTGGTACATACTCCATGTGTATAATGTCTTATTGGACCATTTCTTTTATGAAGTGATGATGAATCTCAATGTGCTTGGTGCGAGCATGGAAGACATATTTTTGGTCATCTTAATGATACTTTGATTGTCACAATATATTGATGTTGGACCATATATGAGTATCCCAACATCCTGAAGTAGCTGCCTCAACCAAATAGCTTCCTTAGTTGCCTCAATTGTTGCCTTCTACTCTGCTTCTTCTAAAGACAAGGAAACTATAAGTTGTTTCTTGGTACTCCATGAAATGGTACCTTAGCCCAACTGAAACAATAACCAAAAGTGGATCTTCTAGTTTCAGTACAACTAGCCCAATTTGAATCTGTGTATCCAATCAATAAAAAATCATAATATGTTGTATACATAAGACCATGATGAGGGGTCTCCTTAAAGAATCTCAAAATCCTCTTAGCTTCTATCCAACAGATCTTCTTGGGATATTGGATGAATCTGAAAATAAGGCCAATTGAATAGGTAATATTTGGTCTAGTTGAAGTTAAGTAGATCAAAATTCCAACTAGTTGCCTATAAAGGACGCCATCAACCCTTTCTTCATTATCACTATTGACCATTTTCAATCGGGTTTCCATGGGAGTGGGGGATGGTTTACACCCCTCCATGTGAAACCTCTCCAAGATAGATTGAATGCATTTAGCCTGGGAGATAAATATAGTATCAGGTTTTTGCCATACCTCTATGCCTAAGCAATAGTGGAGGAGGTTCAAGTCAATCATTTCAATTTTTTTGCATAAGTCCTCTTTGAGAAACCTTATTCCATCTATGTCATCACCTGTAATGAGAAGATCATCCACATACAATGTAACTAAGATTATGCAGTTCCTCCAATATTTTACATAGAGAGTAGATTCTATTGTAGATCTAGTGAAATCAAGGTTGATGAAATAGGAGTCAATTTTGGCCTACCAAGATCAGGTGCTTGCTTCAACCCATATATAGTTTTATTCAATATGAGGACTTTGTTTTCTTAGCCTTTGGTTGTGTACCTTGGTGGTTTATTAACATACACTTCCTCCTTCAATGCACCATTGATAAAGGCACCTTTTAAATCCATATGATATGTATGCCACTATTTTGAGCATTTAAAGCAATAAATGTGTGTATTTTAGTCATATTTGCCACGAGAGAAAAAGTCTCCTCATAGTCAAATCCATATTGTTTCTTATAGCCTTGATCTAGTAGGTGATCCTTGTAGTGATCCAATGAGCCATCTACTTTATACTTTACCTTATGCACCCATTTTGTGCCAATGGTGGATTTTTCTAGGGGTAAATCAACTAACTCCCATGTGTGATTCTATTCAATAGAATCTAATTCTTGATCCATGGGAAGAATCCATTTAGGATCACCAAGTGCTTCTTTGATATTAAAAGGTTCTTATTGGCTAAGTACTTTGGCCATGAGGACATAATTCACTTGATGTCTTAGGGCAGAAGGCCTTTTACCTGTATAAGTGAGCAAGTGACTTTGGGTTTCATCTATGGTAGATTGGACCCACTTAGGTAAAGGATTGGATGATGTGGCATTATCATTAGATGGAGGAGTAGTAGGCATGGATAATTTATTGGGAGATCTTGACATTGAGAAATATTTTTATTTTTTAGGGAAGAGGAAGGACTAGATGAGATGGTTGGTACCAAAGGAGTAACTGTTTCATCAATTGATGGAGAAATGGAGGCCATATGAGGAGGATTAGATTGGGATTACTCATTGAAGGTAGCATCTCTAGAGAGAAAATCCTATTAGAAATAGGCTCAAATAATTTATAAGCTTTGGTAGTATCAAAAGATGTATTTTTGGCTCTTGTCATCAAATTTCCTTCTTTTTTGATGAGGAATGTGGGCATAGGAAACACATCCAAAAAATTTGAGATGGCCCACATATGGTGTCCTTCCACTCCATGATATCTATGGTGTTATGTCATACAAATCCTTGGTATAATACCTATTAGTCAAGTAGGTAGCAGTAAGAACAACTTCCCCCCAAAATGTGTTTTGTAACTTAGCAAAAAGTAGCTTAGATTTGGCCCTATTTGTGATGGTTTGATTCATCCTATCATCTACTTCATTTTTTTGAGGTGTATAAGGAGTTGTGAACTACCTCCTTATGCCATGATGCTTACAAAAGCTCAAAAAGGATTTGGAAATATATTCTCCACCATTATCTGACCTTAGTGTTTTTATTTGATAGCCACTTTATCTTTCTACAAGTGCCATGAACTATTTCAATGTATCAAGGAATTTCCATTTATACTGAATGAGATAGATCTAAATTTTCCTGTTGTAATCATTAATGAAGTTGATGTAATATATAGTCCTTGTATGAGAGTTAATATACATTGACCCACAAATGTTTGAATATACCAATTATAATGGTTTTTTAGCTCTCCAAGATTTTCCTGACTCAAAAGGTTGTCTATGATTTTTGGTAATAACACATGGCTCACAAAAGCATTTAGACTCCTTATGGTGAGGAATTTCTTTAACCAAACCCTTTCTTGCCATTAGTTGAAGATTATGAAAATTCAAGTGACCCATTCTGTCATACCACATATACTCCAAAAGAAAATATTATTTGTATGCAAAGAGTGTTTGGTTACAGATTGGGTAACAAGATAGTAGACACCATCCTTATTGATAAGTTGACACCCATGGCTTTGACATAGCCATTTGGTTCCTTAGTATAGAACTTTTCTTTATCAAATAAAATAATGTAACCCTTATCTATAAGTTGCCCAATAGAAACGAGACTCCTCTGAAGTCTAGGTACATACAATACATCTGTAGTAGGAATATTTTTTGGATTATGTAAAGCAAGTGGTGCTTATCCTACACCTTCAATATAAAGAGTGCGTTCATCACCAAAAGTAATGGATTGATCATGGGTAGGTTGAATATTGGTCAATCAATCCTTTCTTCCTATCATGTGTTTAGCTACCTCTGAGTCAATATACCAACAATATTTATCTTCAAAACTGATTTGGTTTACTACATACAATGTATTGATATTATGATCTTGTTGACCTCTTTGATCTCTTTGTCTTCTATAACAATTAGTGGCATTGTGATTGTATTTTCCATAATAATCACACCCATTTTGGTTAGTGGTATGATTTAGCTATTGTGGAGGCCTATGATTTTGAGGTCTTCTCCCTTGTGAAGATCTTGTTTTCCATATTGGTTGTTGATGTGGTTGTTGATATGGTTGTTGTTGGTATTGTTGTGGTTTTTGTTGACAAGGTTGCTATTGACAAGGTTGATGATATCTTTGTCTCTCTCTAATTTTGATTTTTTTTATGTGGACCCTTTTTGGGTCTATACTATAGAGATGACTTTGTGGCAAAGGCTACTGATGTGAAATCAATCTCTTCATATTTTATAAGGGCTTGCTCATGTTTCTTAAGTAGAACTTCAATCTCCTCAAGTGATGTATTCATTGTTTTACCACTTAGATTTAATAAGGTAGCATAGGCATGAAACTTATAAGGGGGACCTCTCAACATGATTGGAACTAAATCATTATTAGGAAGAGTTAAACCAAAAACTAATAAATCATTCCTAATAGACTTCACTTCCATAAGGTAATCAGTAAGTGAGATTTTCATACAAATATTGTACAATTTATGTTTCAAATACAAAATTTTATCTTCACTAGACCTATAAAATAGTTTGTTTAGTACATACCAAGCTTATTTTGGTGTAGTAGTAACCCTTATAGATTCTCTACATTGAATCCTAGTAGAGAGTTTGATTAAGCTTAGTGCTATGTTAGAGTTATTTTCAAATAATGTCTTTGTTGTAGCATTTATAGATGGAGTCAATGCTACTTTGTTTTTTGCTCTATCTCTAACACAGTCTTACATACCATGCATCATTAATATGGACTCCATTTCAAATTTCCAATTGGCAAATATGTTGGCTCCCTCAAGATTTTATGTGAGACCACTTAGTAGATTTTTTGATGTTATGATCAGAAAGTGAGTAAGAGAGGAGGGAGCTCAATCAAGGAAGTACTGAGGAACACAAGTTTCAAGAAAGGCCCTTAAAAAGAATCTAGGGTACACCAATTAATATCCATAAGGTGTGGAGGGTTAACTTAGTTCTTCCACTCTAAATCAATAAGTGTTTCCAATAGTGGGAGGAAGAGTTGAACACATGTGACCTATCACAACCAAGAAGAGTGATAAGTGGAGTGAACTTTTGCTTATTACAATTATTTGCTTGCTAGTTTGCTTGAGAATAGTATTCACAATGGATGTGCCAAAAATTCAAGTGCTTAGGTGTTGTTACAAGGGTTCTTGTGTGCTTGCTTGCTTTTAGATATTACACAACTTATGTGTCAAAATTCAAGTGTGTATATGCAAGGAAAACTACACTTGATTACAATGTGAAATAAACCCCAAAGACATGCAAGGGTTATAACAAGCATTAAAATGAATGGAAAGCACAAGTGAGAAGAGTTAAGAACCAAACACAATGTGGCTAGGACAATACCACAATAAAGGACTCCATAAGCAAGGGACAAGGGTCCCTAAATAACCCCTTTTATGATGATTGTATTAAGGAGATGACTAAAATATTACCTCCAATGATGCCTCAAAATGATATAATTTCACACCTCCAACGAGTTAAGTGCCTTCAAATTGACCAAGTAAAATGAATAAGATGGCCTAAAAATCCAAATGACATAAAAATGAGCTCCTCATAAGTTTACAAAAAGTTCTATCCAAGAGTGTCGGATGCGACCAAAAATGCACTCTATTTTACAAGGTCAACTTTGAGCCACAATTTCACCTACAAAATGATCACAAAAGTCAAAAATAATCTCACCAATGTGTCCCCCTTGAAAAAATATTTCCAACGACTATGTATAAGGCTATAGTCATACACAAATTGAGCCTTGATTTTTGGAAAAAACAAAAGGACTCTTGTAGGTAAAAAATAAGCCCTTTACAATTTTGAAATTTGAATTTCGGTGGGAAAATTTTTGGCAGGAACAAATTCGAATCTACAATTTTTTGGCGAGAAAATCAAATTTGAATCTTCAAACTTTTGGTAGGAAAAAAAAATTGAAATTCGATGGCAATTTTTGAAATTTTTCAGTGGGCAGTACATATTTTGAAAATTTTGAGCGGTTTTCTGCACAGTCAATGATGCTTCAAAGAGTGTGAGGGTCCTGCAAAAATTGCATCATTAGTGGTGGTGTGGTTGCCACTCTTTGACCACCCATCGATGGTTAAATAAAGTAGGGTGAGTTTTCCCTCTTAAAGAACTTCAAATACCCACCCATGGAGAATATGAGATTAAATATTTAACAAAATATGTCTATCGTTGCGTTCATCAGAGCTTGCTGGAAAAATTGACACACATTGGAAAAATATCAATGATCATCGGGAAAATGCCTCTAAACTATCTAAATATTTGCAATTCCAATTTTTTTTTGGCTCATAAAGAGATCTATGCATCCTCGCACTAATTGTTGACAAGTAATGAAGTACGGCCCAATCATGCATCTAAAGTTGGATAGTCACCACGTTCTGGTGGTCAATTATTTAGAGGTCACCAAGGAGTGTTATACTACTTTTTATGCCCAGCATATGGGTTATAATTTTTCATCCTCACACTACAGCAAAGAAAAAAACACAAGAGCATATGTACACTCTTGAAGGAGGAGATGCACGATTTTTAATCATATATCAAGCACAAAAAACATAGACTTTGCCTGGCTAAAATGGAAGCCACTTACAAATTTGTAGTAAATGGGTAGAAACCTAAAATAGATATGGGAGCCACTGTGTGTGATTCAAAATAGTAGATACACATCGGGAAGATGTGGGGAGTCCACCATGTGCGATTCAGAAGAGTAGAATCACTGAAGAAAAAAATGACTACTCTTCTTCTTGGGATCTTAGAACCTATGATCTTATAACAGATATCTGTCAAAGCTTGTAAATCAGTTGATGTAAATCACCACCACAACCACTAGCAATTTCAAGAGATTTTTTGGGCTCGTAGTGACTTCAACACAAAAAAAAGTATGATATTTAGAGTTGCAAAATCGTTGGATATGATGGCCAATGAAATGTCAGCACTTTCTGCAATACAAAAATTTGCAATCTTAAAATAATTTTTGAAACTCTGTGTTTATGCTCATTGATGCGCAGGAGGTTTCCACTATAGGCTGAAAAAAAAAGTTATGGGCTGCAACTAGATGTGAGTAGTGAAACAAAAATATAAACTAGCTCATAAGGATATTTTCCTGTGGTTCTTTTGATAGATATTCTATCAACACATAGAGCAAACTTCAGTTCACTGGTCTAACTTCTCTTGTTCTTTCCTAATGCTCTTTTAATTCTTGTTTGAGGATTCTACTAAACCATTTTCTTGAGGATAATAGTTTACAAAATTAGAAAGCTCCATGATGTATCTAGCACAAAATTCAATCATTTCAAAAGAAGTGAAGTAATTACCATTGTATGTAACTAACTTCTTAGGGACCCCAAACCTTGTCAATATTTGTTCCTCCAAAAATTTTATGAACACCCCTGTAGTAGATTTCTTGAGAGGTGTTGCTTCTATCCACTTGGTAAGATAGTCTATTGTTGTGATGATCCACTAATGACTTCCAAAATAATTGAGGTTTAACTCACCTATGAGATTTGTTCCCCATTGAGAAAAAGGAGCTTCAATAATCATTGGCTTCAAGGGCATGGCTGGAAAATTCTTCTTTCCTATAAAAATTTAATAGTTATGACAACTTCTTACCATATGGTAGACATATTTAAAAAATGAGAGACAATAATAACCATCTCTCATGATTTTATGAGTAGTGGCCTTTAGAGAAAAGTGGCCTCCACAAAAATCATAATTATATTCTTTCAATACTTAAGACACTTCTTTCTCAAACAAACAAAGAAGAAACACTCCATATAGATGCCTCCAATATAGTCTACCTTCCTAAATATAATACCTTTGAGCCATTTTCTTGATAGACCTTCTTTTATTTTGGGATATGTCTCTTGGAAATGATAAGTTTTTGAGTTAAAATATTATGCCATCATACCATATACAATCAAAATTATCAATTTACTTAGCTTATTTCTGCTCATCTAATGCAATAGTATTATTCATATCCTATCCCTCTTCGTTGGCCAAGTACTTTGCTAGTCCTTGTCCTTTGATAATATGCATTACCTTGAAATCCACATCATACTGCAGTAATTTGAGCATCCACCTTGCAGGAATACCTAAGGGTTTAGGCTGAGTGAAAATATATTTAATAGAAATGCAGGGGATACAAGTTATTACCTTATTGTACCCAAATATATACTTGAAATGATCCAATGCTTTGATTAATGCATAAGCCTATTTTTCCAAAATGGAAAGTTTTAGTTGAGCACCCTTTAATCCTATACTCATAAAGGCTATGGGTCTTTCATTTTTCTCTTCATATTGATGAACTAGAACTACAACAATAGTGTATTTTGAATAAAATGAGTAGATTTTAAAATATTTAGAGTAATTAGGGCATATCAATACTAGAGCCTTAGAAATTGCATCTTTTATTTTCTAAAAAGCTATAGTATTTTCCTCTGTCCACCTTATTTCTCTATTTTTCTTGATCGTGTCATTTATTGGCTTCGCAATCTGATAAAAATCAATGAAAACCCTCCTAATAAATTTAATATTTTCAAATAATGATCTAACTCCCTTAATATTCTTAGGAGGGGGAATTATAGCGATGGTTTCTACTCTTTGTGGATCAATGCTAATTCCATCTTTTGAAACAATATGTCTAAGTAGTTTAACTCGTGTGGCCCCAAACATGTACTTTCTAGAATTTAAAGATATTTCAAAATCCTTGCACCTGTCAAACACTTGAGTTAGATGTGCAAATTTATCTTCAATATTTTTTGAAAAAACCGTAATGTCATCAAGATATACTACCAGTATCTTGAACATAAATTCTTTAAATGCAACATCCATTGCTCTTTGAAATGTTATCCCTACATTCATAAATCCAAAGGACATCTTGAGATATTAAAATGTTTCCCATGGTGTAGTGAAAGTTATTTTGTGCTTGTCTTCTAGATTCACTACAATCTGATTGTAACCTGAAAAGCCATCCAACAAAGATATTCTTAATGACCCAACCACTGCTTGAAGCAACTACTCCATATTTGGAAGTGGATAATTATATTTAAGAGATCTCTTATTTAAATTTCTAAAATCTACATAAATTTTGATCACGCCATTCTTTTTCTAACTGGAACCATGTTTGCCAACAAAGTAGAAAATATCACATTCCTGATTATCTTGGTATCCAGTAGCTTTTGCACTTCTTTCTACATAATTGGATGCAAAGTGGGATTGAACTTCCTTTATTTTTGCTTGAAAGGCTTAGTATCCTTTTGAAGAGGTATTATGTGAGTCATTACCTTTGTATTAAAGGTCTTTAGATCTTCATAGCTCCAAACACAAACATCCATGTTCTTTTTCAAGAACTTGATATAATCTTGCTTCTCTTTTCCTGATAAGGCCTTATTGATCCTAACAATATTGGGATTTTCCTTTGCCCTAATATTAACTTCATCAATCTTATATTCTTGGACCAAAGGTTTATATGCTCTATCAAAGTCATATAAAATCTCTCTAAAGATACCAACCCGCTAGGGATCCTATTGGTCTTCAATTGTATGACCTCTGTAACTTCACCAATAACATCCTTTCGTTTTTCTTCATCACTTTCATCATAATTAACATTAAAAAATTCATTATGCATAGTAATGAAATCATTAATATGTACATAATCATTAAAAAATTTTAAGTATACCACATTATCAGGAATAGATGGCTTATAAACAGATATGGTTGAAAACGTTTCCATAAACCAAGTGTCTATCTCAATATTTTCTTCTCTAGAAGCATTAATGGCCAAAACATTAACATTATGATTTTATGCTCTAAGAATAAATTGTAGATCAAAAGGCAATAATCCATCTATTTCATCCAATACTACCTACTTATATTACTTTATTCTAGGGTGCTTTGTTTGATATTTCTCTTTTATTTATTGGATTATTAATTCAGCATCCCCACTAACTTCGGGGTAATCAATACCCAACTCTTTTGCCTTCCTTAGCCCTAGTAATAAAGCTTCATAGTATGCAAAATTATTTATACAAGAAAAATCTAACCTGTATGGTATGCCAAGATAGTTATTATTGATGTCTTTCAGGAGTACTCCAGCTCCTGCTCTTGCTTTAGATTTATCCCCATCAAATGTCATAGTCCACATCTCAGAAGTTAAAATTCTATTAGTTTCTACATCTGCTTTAGCCTTCAATTTTGGATCCATGTTATCAGCATCAGGTACTTGCAACAAGAAAGGAGAATTCCAGATAGAATAAACCCCCATGTCTTTTTTCTCAACATAATTCATGACATTAACCATATTATCATTACTATATCTAAACTCATTGAATAATTGTTGAAGGGTTATATTTTTAATATCACTTTATCCTTACCCTACATTGAAATAGTGGCATATGACCAATCTAACTTAATAGTACCCTTAACTGCTCTACCTAATACCCAGAGAGTAAGATAGAAAATAAAGGATCCACATATACAATTGCAACATCCATCACCTCTCCTTTCTTAGGATATTGTTCAATATGGACAAGAGGTCCAGTTATAATACCTACAAAAGGTACTCTCCTGTTATCCATGAAAGAATTAGGAGGGTGCTCTTTTTGAAAAATCAAGACTAAATAATCAACTACTTGTTTTGATATTACATTCATGGAAGCACTATTGTCAAGCATGAAATTATGAATAACATATTAATACTCATAGCTTGATGTATACCTTAGTGAGATGTAAAATGGATTTAATGAATCTGAAGCTCTAACTACATTATTCACAAGTCCTATGGGGTTTTAAGGCTTTCCCCCTAATTGATCATTAATTTGAAGGCTTTACATACCTGATATCAATACTTTAGAATATTCATTAATTCCCAAAAAGTGATGTTGGCCTTTTGCTTGGAAACCTCTATACCCATATCAAACTGATCCTTCTTATCATAATTTCTTTTTAAATTTTTTTGGTTAGCCAAGTCACTTTGCTACTTTTGGAAAATTTCTTCTACATTAGGCTCTTCATGAATCATTTACAGTTTCATTTGATTTACCTTTTTTTGTGAAATCACTCCAGTAGAATTCTGCTTTGGTGTAGGTCCTTCATCAACTTTATCTTCCATTTTTATGTTCTTGATATTAATAGCATGTATATTTTCTAAATATTCAACCTCTTCTTCTGTAGGTACAAGCTTCCCTTGCTTCATTCTATCAAATCTGGTACTAGGAGGCTCACTTGAGGTTGATATCTCTCCAAATACTAAGGCTCTTTACTCAAAATCACTAGCACATATGTCCATGTCCATTTCAAATTTTTGTTCTCTAGTTTCATCCTCCTAAGTCCAGCATACATTAATTCTAGTATCTTCATCTTCAGATTCAACATTCAAATCAATATTAGAATGCATACTTAGATAAATTCCACAATCAACAAGGTTATGTGGTGCATCACAAGCAGAGCAATAAAAGAGATAATATGATGTTATATTATTTGATGGTATGGAATTTGGAATAGAATCTAGATCTCTTTCTACTTATTTGTTTTTCCAATTCCCATTATGATTCTTGTTTCCCTCTTCATTTCGATTATTATTATAGTTTCTATTGAAATTTCTCCTGAAAGGAGGCTTGTTATCTTCCTATTGTCTACTATTTCCCTGTCAAGTTTTTTTATTGTTGTCCTTAACTTTTTCAAGTATAGCCAACCTATTATTCAAAGTAGTATACATCTCACTCAACCGATTATCTATCTTGTTCATAGGATCCTAATCTATTTTCTTAGGGACAAAGAATTCAACCTTCTTGGGCTTTCTTCCAGGTTGATTGGTCTCTAGGTAGTATGCTTTCATTTTACCACTATCAAACATACGTCTCTCTATTTTAATAAATCTTTTTATACATATATCAATGGTAGTTATTGCTTGTTGCCTTAGCTCATAATTAAAATCTCCAAGTAAAGCATTCTTGTAGAAATAAATAGACTGATCATCATTTGGCCTTAATGCTACAAGAATATTATTTCTTGTCTTGAATAACCTCCTATTGAAATATTCTACTATTTTATTTTGCTTCTTCATGGTGGCCAACTCTATCAACAAAGAATTTTCATTCTTCCTCTATCCATATTTTTTAATGAAAGTTCTCTCTAGCTCTTTAAAATTATGAATAGTACGAGCTCGAAGGTTGTTAAACCATTCTCGAGCATCCCTCTCTAAATTTTGAAAGAACAATCTAAGGACAACATCTTAATTATCCACCTCAAGAATATAAATGGCATATAGAAAATTTCTAATATGATATTTACCAGTCACAACATTGTTTCCTTGGAACTTAGGCAAGTACTTGTGAGCATTACCAAGGAGATGATTTAGATTTGCAAGTAAAACAAAAGCTTTATATATGTTGGTCCTCCATTGCTTAACATTAGCATTGGCACTCTGATCAAAATTTTGATTGGTATTTTGATTTACATTGATATTTTGATTTCCATTAGGAGTTACCATACTCACTACAAATTGATTCACTATAGGTACTTGGTTTACAGTAGGAGAATACTGATTCAAACCAATATTTGGGCTAGAAACTAAAATTGGAATTAAAAAAAAATTGTGAGACTTGTTGTACTTAGTATGGCACTGAGAGGGGGGGGTGAATCAGTGTAGCATTCCAAAACATGAATAAATAGCTCTAAAAATTACAGCAGATAAAACTTATAAACAGATATAATAAGTACCGCAAGAGAACATCACACAACACATATTTTTAACGAGGTTCACCAAAATGGCTACTCCTCAAAAATAATGGCTACTTGGACTCCCATCCAAATCCAGCTTCTTGCAAAGCACCAACTTTACAATTTGTTTACCAGCACCAACTGGAAGGAGCACCCACCCCTTATTTTTTTGCATCAACAGAAAGGAGCACCAACCCCTAATTTTCTAGCACCAACTGGACTTCAATTTTGAATAAAAATGTTTGACATATACCTTTGTTATTGCAAGACTCTAACTGGTCTACATCACCTTTGCAATCTCTATGCACTCTGCTCTCTCTTGCGCAATCACTTCACACAGTCTACTGCACTGCTACAGCCAGACTTTGCAATCAACTTTACCCTTCGTGCTTCTTTGCACTCTGCTTTCTCTGCGCACCCGCTTCGCACACTCTGTGTCATTTCACATTCCGCTCTCTGGGCATATTCATAATCAAAATTTGAACAACTCAGCATGACCAACTCACATTACACACTTTGCTATCATTTTTCCAGTTCTACGCTATCTGCGCTTTTATAGCCGCATATCGCACATGATACTCACACACACAAACTATTGCTTCGCATTCAGCTTGAATCAAAATGATTCAACATCTTCTCTCCGTGCACTTCATTCGCACATTATCTTCACACACACCTTCAAACTCGAAGTAACCATCCTTTTATAGAAGAAATATCAGAGACAAACCCTAAGAAACGTTGGCGGTGAAACCCTAGAAAATGTCAACTGCCAAACCCTAAAATTCGTCGGCTGAAACCCTAGGAATGTCTGCTGCAAAACCCTAGAATTTTTTGACTGCAAAACCCTAAAATTCGTCGGCCCAGATTTAAATTTGTCGGCCTCTAACTCTTCTGCCACCTTTTTCACCTTCCTGTAGCTTATTACCGCGAAATGATAACATGTCACGATATCGCGACACTTTTTGTGGTCGTACACCTTCTTGTCCTTGTTGTCACGAAATCACGACCTTTTTGGCTGTTGATAGCTTTGCCATCGTTCTTTTCATGAAATTATGACACTTCAAACTTTTGCTGACGTCATCCTCATCCTTGTCACGAAATCGTGACGCTTTCAGCTTCCAGCGGCTTTCCTTGCATCCTATCATGAAATCATGACACTTTCAGCTTTCGCTGATGTCATCCTCATTCTTGTCATGAAATCATGATGCTTTCGACTTCCAGTGGCTTTCCTTGCACCCTGTCACGAAATCGTGACACTTTTAGTTTTTGCTGACGTCATCCTTAGCTTTGTCGTGAAATCGTGACACTTTCGACTTTCGTACATTTCTTGCTCCATGTAGTAGCAAAATCGCTACAACTTTGTGCCTTGTGCTTCCAACTTTGCTTCTACCCATGAAATTTTGACTTGTAACGAAATCGCTACACTTTCGAGTTATGTGCTTTTGACTGGTAGAGAAATCGCTACACCTTTGTTTTGAGCAGTTTTGACACGTAGCGAAATCGCTACACCTTTGCTTTGTGCACTTTCGACTTGTAGTGAAATCGCTACAACTTTTTCACTTAACACTTTCTCCCTGCTTCGGCCAGCAAAAATTCAACATGTAGCGAAATCGCTACAACTTTTCAACTTAACGCTTTCTCCTTGCTTCGGCCAACGAAATTTCAACATGTAGAAAAATCACTATAGTTTCTCGACTTAGCTTCTTGGCCTCCGACATGTCACGAAATCACGATAGTTTGCCTTGCGCCTTCTCTCTCCTCATTTTCATCGTGAAATCGTGACATTTTTGGCTGCGCTTTCTCTCTCCTCACTTTTCATCGTGAAATCGTGACATTTTTGGCTGTGCTTTCTCTCTCCTCACTTTCGTCGTGAAATCATGACATTTCCAGCTGCTCTTTCTCTCTCCTCATTTTTGTCGTGAAATCATGACATTTTCGGCTGCGCTTTCTCTCTCCTTCGACTTGTCACGAAATCGTGACAAAATACATGTCGCGATATCGCGACAGTTTTCTTACTTGTCTTTTTCTTCGAATTTTTGAAACTGGGCCACTTCTTTCTTCCTGAAAACTTGTTGTACATGATCTGACTAACTTTTGAGCTTCTATCCTCTGCATCTGAATGACTTCTAAACTGCCTATCAATTGAATTATTAGATCTAACTGACTGTGTTGACAACAATGACAAACTTCTTGCAACACCTTGTTCAACACTGAACTCCTATACATTGTACTTTGGATGCACCTTGTTGTTCAATAAACTCTTGTCCATTGCATCAATAAATCTGTCTGACTGTGTTGACAACAATGACAAAACTGTTTGCTGCACCTTGCTCAACAAGACTTGAAAAATACCTCAAGATTTGGCACTCCAGCAAGCACTTCATTACCACTTCTTCTTGTATATTCTAGATCCATCTCCTCCCTTTATTTTTTATTTTTGAGTTCATTTGGAATCATCAGCATATATGTGCAAATAAATAGCAAGATATTAAAAAATACTTGGGCTAAGATTGCTCAACTTGATATTCACTCAACTCTCACAAATTCCACTCTAGGAGAGACTAAGAAAAACAAAACACACAAAAATACTAAGCCACCAAAAACTATTGGCTAACTACTGCCATATAAAAATTCCAGAATCCTCCTCGACAACGACACCAAAAACTGTTGTGGTGATTTTTTGTGTCCTTGAAATTTAGGTTGTCACGCCATAATAAAATCACTAATTCACAAAAAACATTGTGGACTCTGGTGGATCCACCTCTTTAACTAGGGAAAAGATTATCAAAAGTACTCTAGATAGATCGAGTAAAGTAAGGAAACCTTGGAGGTGATCTTACAATATTTCCTATATACTAATGCTCATCCAAATTAACAAAAATAAAACACAATTGCAATATTAAAAATGACCAAGATTTAGAGTAACTTCCAACTAATGCTTCAAGCAGTAGACCGATGCATTATCCATTGGGTAATTGTAGCCAGACTTAAAGGATGATGAAGAAATAAGGGGAAGGTGATAAAAATGCATCAATCACATCAATTCAAATAATGTAACAAATATGATTAAACATACCAAAGAAAGAAGATGTCACTTATACATTAAAATAATGTAATACATAAATGGGATAACAAGCAAAATTGTACATAATATTGCTAAAAGGAGGAAGTAGAATAGTATTGATCAATAGACCATTACAGTAGAGTCTGCTCAGTGTAACCAAATCTCACTAAGCAACTAAAAACAAATCCTTCGTTCAAATGATGTAACAGAGAACTGCAACTCTTTTTTAAAATGATGTAATAAAGATCCTTCTAGATTTTTACGTTAACCACTAAAATAATCTCAGTTAACTGGGTACCTCCTCAGCAAACACCTGCATAGTGATAAGGAAGAAAACGGGGTGACTAAACAAGACAAAAAAATACAACTTCTAATGACGGGCACTCTAGTATACCTCTAGTATACCTCTTGCACTGCACAAAACTTGATGATGAAAGCTATTATAGCCACCCTGTCATATAGCCTATATTTTGGTTCTCATTCAAATCTTGATAATGGCCCATAATTTCCAAAACTGTAACTGTTCTGATGATGGCTCATAACTATAATCGTTTATTAAAAATCGGATGATGGTCCATAAAACTGTAACCACCTATAGAATTGATCCATCATATTGCTTGCATTAAATTAATTGGTAGTCGTAAAATGCCTCCTTTCCTCTGGAAATAAAAACCAAAATAGCTTCAAAAAAATTAACTTCCAAGCTGTTAAAACTTAGCCGTAAAAATGAAGCTAGTTTTTTTAAATTTCATTAATTTTTTCATTTTTTAAGGTTTTAACCTTAGCAAAAATTTTATTATCAGAATTTATTACAGTAAAAAAAATGTTTAATATATTTAATTTAAAAGGATCGGACAATGGTAGATGGCCATGAATTGACCTTTTAAAAATAAATTCATTTAAGTTTTACTTTATTAAAACCTTTAGGAAATTAAAGCTTAATTTTTATTTTTATTTTATTTATTTATTTTTTTAAAGTCCGGTCAATTGACCATTTCAAATGGCCAATCAACCAAAAAATATTTTTAATGGCTAATTGACCATTTCAAATGACCGATCAACCGAAATTTTTTTATTATTTATTATTTATTTTTTAATTAATTTAATAAAAAGAGGGAGGACATCAACCGACCATGTATCACGGTCGGTCGAAGGGGTCGACCGACCCCCTCTTATTTTCTATAAAGAGGGGAGACATCGACCGAACCCCCTCTTGTTTTTGTAAATAACATGGAAAGTCGGTCGACTCCCAAGGGAGGGTCGGTCGACCCCCATGTGCTCTCTATTATGAGTGCTATGCACTTTAATAAAATAAATAAATAAATAAATTATTATTATTTTTATTTTTATTTTTATTTTTAAATATAATTTATTTAAAATATATACATATATAAAATATACAAGGTACTATAATTATAATTATAATTATAATTATAACTATTCAAAATATAATGTTTATTGTTATATAAAGTTAAATTAAACATTTAATTAAATATTTAAATAAACTTAATTAAAATAATAAAATTTAATTAAATACCTAATTAAACATATAATCAAACTTTATTAAACAAAGGGAAAATATTTAATTAAACATTTAAGATCTTAGAGGTCAAAAAATGATTAATTAAATTTTATTAAAGTCCAAAAATGATGACAAAAGATCAAACCAACAATCTGACTTGACAACACAAAGAATTTCAAAGACCTTTTTTGGAAGGTAAGACGAGCCTATAAAAGACCCAAGTACCTGAAAATTTATTGAACAAAAGCAGATTGGGGCAAAAATGCAAGGGACTCATAGGACACCAAAAATTTTGAAAACTAGGCAAAACAAGTTGGATTTCGAGGATCCAACAATGCCCTAAAAAAAGTTAGCAAATGCTCTAATGGTACAATATTTCTTATCTATCAAAACAATGATACAAGGTACTAAATCCTCAAATAAAAGGCTATGATGGAGGAGATCTTCATGGGCCACATCAAAAAGAGTATCCCTCTTATCAAATTCTTTGGAAGTTACTAAACCAACACATATCCTAAATATACCTTCATTCTTAGCAACAAGAATGATGACTTCTAATTGCTCAAGTTCTTTAAGAGACATAAGAATGTGGTCCACTTGAGAACTAGAAGACTCAACATGGGTGACATAAGGGATTAACCCATTAAATAATAAGTTATTTCAAAGGATATCTTCATGATCCATATGATAAAGAGTATCCCCTTCAACATAGTCCCCTAGGGTCACAACTAATGCAAGGTGTACCAAAGTTATCATATTGAAAAAAATAAAGTTAGAGGGAGAAGACGGTCCCTCATTCTAATTATCCCATTCTAAGCCATGATGATCCAAACATTCAGCATAAGTGATAAGTTGATCATCATAAATTGCTAAGAGCTTGTTTTTATTAGGGATGTATCCTATGCCACATCTCCTAGGCCAAAGCTCAACTTCCAAAGGTTCTTGAATATTTTTCTATTGTGGATCTAAACCCTTACCAATGTATCATATACTAGATAATATATACTTAGGAAATGGTCAATCATTAGATATATAACAATGGGAAAAGGCTCGCTCAACAAGAAAGAGGTTGCTACCATGGATCTTCTCTTCAAGTGATGTACCCACGTAGATGAAAGTATACATACCGATGAGGACTACTTCATTCTTTTTATGAGGTAAAACCATAGTTGGGGGTGAAGGTGGCAACTTTGTAGATCTAGAATAGGACTTTCATCTAGAAGAGGATGAAATTATGGTTGGTGGTTCCTCACTTATTTTAAAATTTTTAAAATCCTTGATGATGTTAGAAGAAAAATTAGAAGAAATTTTATGGAGAGAAATAGATGTACATAAATTGATATTGGATTGACCTTACTCAACCATTGAACAATATTATAATATATGAGGGTTGCCCTAAATGGTGACAATCTGGTCTTTAAATTCATATTTCAAACATTTATGACTAGTAGAAGGGACAACCCTTATTGCATGAATCCAAGGCCGTACGAGAAGAATATTAAAAGATGTTGGGCAAATTACCACATAAAAGAAGGTATCTAATATCCTGGGTCATACTTTAAGGGGAAGGGATAAAATGCTATAGGCTTCTTGGTAATTGTTGTTGAAAGCTTCAATGATGACATCATATTTGGTTATTTCTTCCTCCTTTAATCTAAAGTTTTGTAAATTTTTATAAGTGCATATATTGAGGGAGGAACCATTGTCTACAAAGATTCTCTTGATGAAAATTTTCCAAATATATCCAGTGATGTAAAGAGGAGAAGCCCCTTGCAAATTTGAGGAAGGAAACTTGTCATCATAAAATGATATGTGATTTATCCCAAAAGAACCAACGATATTGGCTAGGTTATTAGGGGGAAGATCTTGCGGGATAGATTTTTGGCTTAGCAACTTCAACAAGGATTCCCTATGGATAGGATAAGTTGGCAAAAGTTCTAAGAGGTATATCTTAGTTGGTGTGTTATTGAACTATTTTTGAATGTCAAAGGAGAATTTTGGTTATGGTTTCAACACTAAAGGTGGGTTGTCTATACTTGTGCTCCTTTTTTGGCTGCTCTTGATAACTAAAGGTGTTCTAGAGGGTTGGTTGGATGTAGAACTTATCTCCTAGTAGGATTAATGATTCAATTAATCTTGAGCTTGTTGCCTTGTAGTAACAGCTATCATACCAACCATGTTGTTGTAGGGTTGTGGCACAATATTATATGATACTTGGTTGGTTCTCTATTGATGATGATTGGATAAGGGATTTTAAAATATATTCATATCTTAATTAGTTATAGGTGTCCATTGAGTAAGAGGTTGATTAGTTGGAGGTTTATGGTTAAGAGCAGGTTGGAAGTCCTCTATAAAAATATGATCCTCATCTATGAAGTCTTCAACCATATGTTTCAACCTCCTTCATGAATGGGCCATGTGCCCATCCACCCTATGATACTCACAATATAGACCGAGTTTATACGAAACTCTAGTGGTATCATGTTGCCTTATGGGAGTTATTTCAATCATCTTAGCCTGCAAAAATTGCTTAAGCATTAATAAAATGGGTTGGTTGAGTCTTATGAAGTATCTTGGTGGGGGTTTTGGGGGTTTTCTAAGTACCAGATTTTGCAAGGTACTAGTAGCATTAACATTATTGATTGGTTTATTATCTGTTACCCCTTAACCAACCACATGCTTGTTCTTATATTGCATTTTTGTGTCCTATCTTCTTCTTTTCTTAACTTTATTTGACGTCTTTGAATCAGAGCCTTTTCTACTCTATTTCCAAATCTATTACTTTTATGAAAGAGGTAATAGTTGCTATTTCCAATTCATATGATATTTGCTCTTGTAAATTTCCAACAAATATCTCTAGCATGTCTTAGGGAGGCAAGGTGTATCTTAATTTTCCAACTAAACTTATCCAATGAGACAAGAATTCTAAGAAGCTTTGATCTTTACCTTGCTTTAGGAGATAAAAATCATGAATGCTTACTCATTTCTCCATATAAGCTCAAAATTGCTTAACAAATAACTTAGTGGTTTCTTCAAAGTTTCTTAAATAATGATGAGGTAGTTGATAAAATAATTCTAGTGCCATACCACTATGGATCTTATAGAATGTTTTTACCAACAACATGTCATAATATATAATACCATGACATGTTGTTCTAAATATCCTTAAATGTTCTATTGGGTCCTCTATTCCCTTATAAATAGGTAAAATTGACATTGAAAAATGCATGAGGTGGGGCCTCGTGATGACCATAGGGTTTAAGGGATGATTGCATATTTCCTTGTAGTTATAAGTGAAACTTGGAGCTTGAAGTGTATCCATTCTTAATATCAATTTTTTTACTACACTTGTTAAACTTTGCATACCAAGATTGTTGATGTGTAATACCCCTAGATTCCCTATAGGGTTATAGGTGGATTGTTGAAAAGGGGTTAGGTTAATGTTAGAAACATTAACACTATTATGATATGAGATGTTTTGCATGGTATCTTGTTATGGAGGATAACTCACATTTTGTGGAACAGAAGAAATGTTATAAGAAGGAATAGAATGAGGAGGAAATTGAACATGATTTTGAGGTGCACTACTAGTTGGAAGAACTTGTGGAATTCCCCCAACATTGGTGGTTGTAGTAGTGGCATATGTAGGTTTATGAAATGGATTAACATTATGATAATATTCAAACAAATTATTGATTTGAATATTTTGAGGAGAAATAGTTTGATGATGAGACACTCCAGCTCCATAAAAGGGGGTGTCTCTATCTAAGGCTTCACTCAAGATTTTCTTGTGTTGCCTAATGAAATTCATGAGCTGATTATGTGATTTGAAGGTAAGCTAACCTTGAGGTCCTTCAATAGGATCAACGTCATCACTATTCTCTATGTCTTAATTTCCTTTTAGATTATGATTATCCCCATCAATCTAATCATCCTTTTTGAGGATTCTCATCAGATTCTAAAATATTTCACTTTATTCTAAGGTTTGGATCCATGGGATTAAGAAAAAGGGCAAGGGATAAAATAAGATCTACAACTAATGAAAGACACACAAAAGATATTTTTTAAGTTTTTTCATGTTCTAAATCTATTCCAATATATTTAATGGTCTTGCTTATAGTTTAAAATGAAAAATAAAGGGAAAAAGGAAGAGGCTTCATAATTAGGAAACTCAGAACATGTTTAACATCAGGTTCACCAAAGATGCAAAGAGGTAAAAACTACCCTACCACATACAATTCTTAGTTGGATCCTTTGGGAGTCAATATGACCATAGGGATATGTTATATTCCTCTAAAATCAAGGGCTTGGGGGATAAAAGGGTTCACTAGGAATGATTTAAGGACTCACTCCAAGTCTAGGATAGAGTTTTTAATGTGTTTATTTGAACAAGAACCTATACTTGACCTTTATAAAAGTTAAACTATAAGAAATTAAAGAATAATGCAAGGCAAAAAATGATGCAATAAAAAAAAGAGCTATCCTTAGAATTATTTTTGTTTTTATGAGAACTAAAACCCTAGTTTTGCAAATAAATGAATCTTTTTCTTTTCAGCAAGAGTTCAAGAGAATACATACACATATTTAACCTAAGGTGCAAACTATATGCTTTTTCTATTTCAAATACCTATAAATAAATTCAAATATTTTTCATTTTATTTTTTATCTAAATACAAAATAGAAATGAATAGAAAGATAAAAAAATAGCCTATAAAGTCTATTTAGAGCATTTACTTGATCTAGTGGTTGATCCTAGTTTTTAAATTTCATCTTGAATATCCAAAAACTTCAAAATATACAAAGCTTCAAAAACCTTAGAAACGTTGATCAGTGTTTGGGTGCCTTCTTAGGCTGCTATGTGACTGAGCTTGGAGGTTCAATAGTAACCCTCCTTAGTCCTTTTAGTTGATTATTTGTAAATAAAAGTGATTGTTGACATGGTGATAGAAAAAGAACAACCAAAGGATGACAACCTCCACAAAAATGGTTGACCACTCCTCAAGGCTCTAGCACGTGTCCACCAAGAGCAAAAAATCTTAAAATAAAAGGTAGCAATAGAAGAGCCCAAAGTAGAAGGTTCATCAAAAGCAAATTTTGCAAAAGATAGATCAAGATAGAATTAGAACTTGGATTAAAAGTATCAAAAAAGATATTTCAATCCCTCTATTTATAAGATTTTTGGAGTGATAAAAATATGGGAAAGTAAAACTTAACCTTAGGTAAGAGCTTCCATCATAGAGGTTGACAAAAAACATGACCAAGATAATTAGACCCATGCATAGTGTTTTTGCATTTTGGGGGACAAAATGATGTTAGAATAGGACAAAATTTAATACTATCACAAAGCTCTTTTTGATATAAATCTAATGGTAGTAGTTTTTAGAAGAATGGATAAGATTTAGTGGGAGGAATTTTGCTCAAATATGGCCTTAATTGTTGAGGTAGTGAATTCTCATTTTTCGATCTCGATCCCTATAAGGATGTATGCTTGCAAATGGTCGAATGGAGATAATTAAGGAGCATATAATAGTTTGTGTATCCTTATTGAAATTTTAATAGCTAAGCTATGTGTGTAAGATAATCAATGAATGTACAAACACTATAAATGATATTCATGCGATATCTACCCTATCCCATGAGGATCCCTTAATAATCGAAACATCAAGAAGGAAAAGTGCAATCAAAACAAGATGCATGGATTGAAAAAAGGAACATATATATTTTGTCTTGGAGAAAATAATAAATGATTAAAGGACAAAATATATACAAGATATGAAGAACTATATCCATTTACTAGGAGAAATTATAAATTAATAAAACTTTCAAGGCCAAGTAATATATGAGAAGAGAAAAGAAGAAAATACATGAGAAAATGCAATTATGAAAATATATGAAGATATACCCCAGGTTGGGGATTCACTAAGCATCAAGCCCTTTTATGAGGGTAATGTATGTGAGCTATAACCTAGTTAGGTTTCATCACTTGCCATCATCACAAATTCCCAAAAGCAATTATACAAGTATGATCAAGCAACAATGCAACTATATGATAAGCAAAGATGCATATGAAATAGAATGTTAGAAAATTTATGCAAAATATGACAAGAAATCATGCAGTATGAGCAAGAAAACCAAATTTAGGATGAGGAATAAAGATGCAAAATCATGCATAATATCATTTTAACTACATTATGTTCATTGGTTCTTTAATTTATTTACCATATAACGATGCTAAATGATAGTCTCTTGAGCCAAACATGGTTATTTTGATAAAGGGACCTATCCAGTAGGGTTGAAAGTTATATTTCAGATCTGATTGAGCATTAGTGCTCTTTTGGTTTATCTTGATAACAAGATTCCAAAACTAAAAAGAACAATTGCAAACTTTCTTAGAGTAATTTCGCTTGAGCCTATTATAATAGGCTAAAAGATGCTCTAAGGCATGAATGTGATTTTCATATAGCATCTCCAATTGGTTTAAATGCCCTAAAAAAATTTAGCACATACTCTAATGGTACAATATTTCTTAGCTTTAAAAACAACAATACATGGGACTAAATCCTCAAAGAAAATGCTATGATGGATGAAATATTCATGAGCCACATCACAAATAGTATCCCTCTTAGGACATTTTATAGGAATTGCTAAACAAAAATTAGTACATTCTCTAGGAGTTCCATTTGTAGGGTGGTGGCACAATATGATACGACACCTAGTTGGTTCTTCATTGATGATGATTGGGTAGGGGATTTTGGAAGATCTTTGTATCTTAATTAGTTATAGGTGTCCATTGAGTAGGAGATTGATTAGTTGGAGGTTTGTAGTTAGGACCAGCTTAGGATTCCCCTATAACAAGATAACCCTCATCTATAAAATATTGAACCACATGTTTTAACCTCTTATATGAATGTGTCATGTGCCCTTCCACCCTATGATACTCATAATTTTGACCGATTTTATACCAAAAACTAGTGGTATCATGTTGCCTTATGGAGGGCAACTCAATTATCTTAACCTCCAAAATTTGCTTAAGGACCAATAAAATGGGTTGGTTGAGTCTTTTGAAGTTTCTTGGTGGGGGGTTTTGAGATTTTCCAAGTACCAAATTTTGCAAGGTACTAGTAACATTAACTTTATTGGTAGATCTATTATCTTTTACCCCATCACCAACCACATGCTTATTCTTACACTGTGTTTTTGTGTCCTATATTCTTATTTTATTAACTTGATTTGACCTCTTTGAATGAGAGTATTATCTACTATTCTTGCCAAATATATTGCTTGTTCGAAAGAGTTGATAGTTGTTATTTCCAATTTATATGATATTTGCTATTGTAAATTTCCAACAAATATCTCTAGGATATCTTAGGGATGCAAGGTGTATCTTAATTTCCCAACTAAACTTCTCCAATGAGATAAGAATTCTAAAAAACTTTCATATTTACCTTGATTTAGGAGATACAAATCATGAATGCTCACTCCTTTCTCCATATAAGCTCCAAATTGCTTAACAAATAACATAGTTGTTTCTTAAAAGTTCTTTAAATAATGATGAGGTAGTTGATAATACCATTTCAGTGTGATACCACTAAAACTCTTAGGGAATTTTCTTAGCAACAATATGTCATCATATATAATATCATGACATGTTGTTCTAAATATCCTTAAATATTCTATTAGGTCCTATGTTCCCTTATAAATAGGTAAAATTAATATTGAAAAGTGCTTGGGGTGGGGCCTAGCGATGACCATAGGGTCTAAGGGCTGATTGCACATTTACTTGTATTTATAAGTGAAACTTAGATCTTGAAGTGTATTCATTCTTAATACCAATTGTTTTACTACACTTGTTAAACTTTGCATATCGAGTTTGTTGCTATGTAATACCCCTAGATTCCCTACAAGGTTATAGGTGGATTGTTGAAAATGAGTTAGGTTAATATTGTTGGATTTTTTGAGTCCCTAAGCCAAAGTTGTCATTGATGTCACCAGATGAAATCATCATTAATACCAAATATTTAAGAAGGAAACAAAGGGGATAAAAATGGTTATTTGATATCCAGGAAGAAGGCCAAAGATCAAGTGAAACAATGCAAAATATAGAAGTAAAAAAGGAGTTATAATATTTATTTTATAAATTATTTAAATTCAGTGTGAATTTAAATTTTATAAATAAATATTAAAGGGACTTTATCAAAGATATAATATTATAATAGTGATTATTATGAAATTAAATGTGCCATGGTGAAAACCCAAATTAAACATTTATAATTCTTATTATAATATTTTATAAGGCAAAAGTGGATTTTATAAAGTCTAAAGATATTTTAATAAACCCAAAGTTGGGTTTTAAAAAAAAAAGGCTTTTAAGCCTTATAATTTCATTGACATTCATGAAGGAGCTAGCGTCGACATATTAAGGTTGGCAAAAAATTAATATAAAAGCATTTCCAAGAACCATTGGCAACTACCCTTGCTTGAATATCGAATTGCATGTGAAGAAGAGGAAAAAACTCATGAAAAACATTTTTGTTCGTTGCAGAAAGGAGAAAGTAGAAGGTGCGTGATTTGAAGGCACATAGGCTAGCTTGGCCTAGCGGTGCATTGATTTGTTTGGGCATAAGAATTCCTATGTTTGAATCACAAGCAGTGCGAAAGGGAAGACGTGTTTGGCTTCCAAGGTGCACACGGTTTTTTATTAAAGGCACACGTTTTTGCAAAGGATAACAAACACGTTGTTCTTGTTTGTTGTTGTGCGAGCGCGTGGCTTGCAAGGTGTTATTGAGTTATTATTTTTGTATTGTGGTATTACTCAAGTCTTCTAACCCTTTTGTGATTGCAAAGAGAAATTTATGAGAGTGACAGATTTATGAGAACAACTCCTTAGTATCAAAAAGGTATGGGAAAATTCCTTCTTGGTTGATTTTATTGATTGGCTTTATTAAAAATTAAGTTTGGAGTGAAAAGGACTTGATTAGGGTTTCCTTTTCGAAAGTGGTTGAGTTATTACTTCAAGGTTTTCTGATTTGAGATTTGAGATTAAAAACTTGTTTTATTAGCATTGTAGTTGAGATCATTGGTTGAGTGAAGTGTTTGAGTTAATGCTTCAAGGTTTTTTGAAATTGAGAGTTCTGATTAAAACATTGTTTGATGAGAATGGTTGTTGCAGTGAGTTGTTATGCGAAGAACTTGAACTAGGGTTTTAAAAGATCATGAGTATCATTGTTATGTGAGATTTGTTGTTGAGCATTGTTGGAAAAATTTTGAGTTGGATGATACATGCTTGGACTAGGTTTTGTGAGCAAGTGTTATTTCTTAAAGTGACTGGTTGAGTAGAGTTGATTGAGCCTAGTCAAGTGGATGTAAGAAGTGATTGTTCAAGTTCCATTAAATAAACTATTCTATATTTTGAGTTGAGAAAGTGATTGAGTTTTTTATAATAGAACATATTGAGTCTCTAACAATTCTCTTTATGTTTCTATGAGATTGGACAAGTTCTATGTGATCCTGTTGAGCAAAGTTGTGTAGGTTCTATGTGGACATGTTGACCAAATTTGGATAGGTTTTATGTGGACTTGTTGAACAGATTTGAACAGGTTCTGTGTGAACCTATTGACCATATTTGGACAGGTTCTATGTGGACCTATTGAGCATATTTGAGCAAATTTTATGTGAGCTTGTTGAGTAGATTTGTACAAGTTTTGTGTGAATCTACTGAGCATATTTGAGCAGGTTCTGAGTGGACCTATTGAGTAGAGATGTGCTAGACCGACTGGAATATTTTTAGTGCAAAATTGAGATAGAGCTTTTGAGTTTATAGAGCAGAGAGGATAGTATTCTTCGGTGGCTAGATATCCATCAACCAGGGAAGTGAGAATAGGTCTTCTGAGTGGTGGACAAGATTCTTTAGTGGAGATAGATCCACAAGCTAGAGTAGTGGATGCAATAGTCTTCTAGAGGATCATCAGCTAAAATAGAGGAGAATGAGTTCTACTATGGATAGATATTCATAAACCATATTCAGGGGATCAACATCTCCTTTGGACAAGGGTCCATAAACATTGTAATTGATAAGGATTCCCAAAATATTATTTGAGAAATGTTTAGAAGAAATACTTTCTCCATGGAAGTAGCCATATTTAGGTGAACCACATAAAAATGATATCTCTCATGTGTGTGATACTTTGTGTGATTCTTAATATTTTATTAATGATGATGCTACCATTTGGATTAAAAATTAAAAAAATTTATTGTATACTGTTCACCCACCTCTCAGTATAAGCACATGTTCTTCAATTGGTATCAGAGTGGGTCTCTCTGTGAAAAGACTAAAAATTTGGAAGAGGATCCTTTGGTAGTAAAGGACATTAGAAAGGAAGAAAGCAAAGAATAACCCTAGATAAGATTCTATCATAAGAGAAATATAACTTCTCCTCAAATTCCAAGACATCCAAATAGGTTACATAATTTCTTCCATGGACATTGTTTTCTTGCAATAAATATGGTCATAGAGCTACACATTGTATTCATTATGCAAGATACAATAGAAATTTCAATTCCTTTGCACCTCTCATGGATTATGATGTCATATGTTAAAAATGAAATAATTTTTGGCACAAGGCTAGATGGTGTAAAATGATATCTCCTGAGTCTAGAAAAACAATTCCAATAACTAGGAAGGATGAAATATTGAATGCTAGGGCTAAATAAATGTTAGTACAAACAACCCTTCATGATCAAGATAAATAAGAACAATGGTATATTGATAGTTTTTGCTCTAGTCACATGACAAGAGACAAGTATTAATTCATTGTACTAAAAGAAACAAATAGAGGATCAGTTAGTTTTGGTGATAACGGATCAACAAAGATTGTTGGGAAAAGAACTTTGAGTCTAGACTATGGAAAAACAAAAATAGAGAATGTTTTCTATGTCAAATGGTTAAAACATAATATACTGAGTATAAGTCAACTTTGTGATCAAATATACATGGTCACCTTCCATCCAGATAGGTGTGAAATAAGGAAAATAGAAATTGGGAAAATAATTGCCAACGCAAGGACCCCAAACAACTTATACATGCTCAATGAGATCAAAGGGTAAAAATGCTTTATATTGCAAGAATATGAGATTTTGTTGTGGTATAGAATATTGGATCATTTTAATTTTGACAATATAGTCAGTATAAGCAATAAATAGGCAGTTAGAGACTTACCAAAAATAAGAAGACCTCAAAACACAATTTGTGCACTTTGTCAACATGGAAAGCAAACAAGGACAACTTTTAAGCTAAAAGTCTTTATATATTCTGATCCTTTGAGTCTAATACATACTTATTTATGTGGTCCTACCAGAACATAAAGTATTCAGGGTGAGAGTTACTTCATGTTGTTTGTAGATGATTATTCCATAATGGTTTGGGTAACCTTCCTAAAAGAGAAGTTAGAGATCTTTGAAAAAATTAAAGCATTCAAGGGATTGGTTGAAAATGAAATAGGCAAAAGGATTAAGTGTCTACGATCCGAAAAAATAGGAGAATTTACTTCAAATAAATTTGTAGAATTTTGTGAACAACATGGAATCAAGATAGAATACTCAGCAGCAAGAACTCCTCAACAAAATGGAGTAGATGAATGGAAGAACGAGACTATTGAAAACATGGCTAGAGCTATATTAAATGAATCTAAGTTATCATATGGAATTTGGAAAGAGGTGGTATCCATAGCAGTATACATAATTATCAAGACTTAATTAAGGTTAAATCATCACAAGACTCCATATGAGCTTTGGAAAGGAAGACCTGCTATTGTAAAACATTTCAAAATATTTGGAAGCAAATGTTACATAAGATGGGAAGATCAAAACTTGGGTAAGTTTGATACAATATGTGATGAGGGAATTTTTATTGGTTATTCCACAAATAGTAAAACCTACATATATTTTAATAAAAGAACATACACTATGGTTGAAAGTATGAATGTGACAATAGATGAGAAGACAGATTCCAGAGAACCAGTTTACCAAACTATGTACCAAGAATATGGGTGTTGTCAAGAATAATTTTATGAGGAATTAGAAAAATATGAGGAAGAAACACAAAGGATTTTTCCTAATACTCCTTCCATGTATGTACATAAACACGATATAAAAGATCAGATCATCGGGAATCTAGATGAAAGACAGACAAGGAGAATAATAATAAAACCATCTCAACAAGCAAAATTTTCTTTGCTATATAATATTGAGCCAAAAGACTTCACTCATGCTAGTGAGGATGAATTTTGGGTTAAAGCAATGAATGAGGAGTTGGATCAGATAGAGAAGAACAAAACTTGGAAACTTGTTCCATGACCAAAGGATAAAAATGTGATTGGTACAAAATGAGTATTTAGAAATAAGTTTAATGAAGATGGACAAGTGGTCAAAAATAAAGTAAGGTTAGTATCAAAAGTATATGCACAAGTAGAGGGAATTAACTTTGATGAAACTTTACTCCAGTTGCACAACTTGAAGCTATAAGGATATTTTTAGCTTTCTTGAGTTTCAACAACTTCAAGGTATATCAGATGTGTGTCAAGTTAGCATTTCTAAAATGGGTTCTAGAAGAAGAGGTCTATATTGAATAGCCAGAGGGATTCATACTAGCAAACACACCATATCAGGTATGTAGATTGAAAAAGGCATTGCATGGTTTGAAACAGGCTCCTAGAGCATGGTACTCAAGATTGGATAAGTATATTCAAGAACAAGGATTCAGGAAAGGAATAGCATATAGTAATTTGTATATCAAAAATGAATGAAATGGTCTTATAATAGTGGTTGTTTATGTTTATGATAAAATTTTTGGAGGAAACAATGATAAGTTGTGCAAATAATTTGCTAAGAATATGCAAAATGAATTTGATATGTCTTTGCTTGGTGAATTATCCTTCTTTCTTGGACTTCAGATTTCACAATCAGAAAGGGGAGTGTTTCTCTCTCAAGCCAAGTACATCAAGGAAATGTTAAAGAAACTCAGATTAGAAGATTGCAAACCAGTAAGTACTCCTATGATCACAGGATGCAAGTTGAGTAAGGACAATGAATCTCCAGAGATAGATCAAAGATTATATAGATCTATGATTGGTAGCTTATTATATGTTACAACTACAAGACCAAACATAGTACAGTCAATGGGATTAGTGGCAAGGTTTCAAGCAGCTCCTAAGGAAACACATGTGACAGTAGTAAAAATAATCTTTAGGTATCTAAAAGGGACTATGGATTTTGGGATTTGATACCCCAAAAGTGATAGTTTCACACTAACAACATATACAAATACATATTGGGTCAGTAGCATTGATGACATAAAAATTACAAGTGGAGGAGCATTATTTCTTGGAGAATATCTAGTCTCTTGGTTAAGTGAGAAGTAGGTTTCAGTATCTCTATCTACAAAAGAGGCAGAATATATTGCAATAGTAGTCAGTTGTACAAAGGTGTTATGGATGAAGATAACTCTATAGGACTTTAAGATAAAGCCTGATCAACCCATTCCTATACTATGTGATAATACAAGTGCCATAAGTATCTCAAAAAAATTGGTAATGCACTCCAGGACAAAGCACATTCTAATTAAGTATCATTTTTTGAGAGAACAAATGATGGATAAACAAGTCATATTGGAATATGTCACTACAAAGGAACAAATAGAAGATATTTTCACTAAGCCTCTTTCAAAGGAAACTTTTGAGTATCTTAGAGTAAAATTGGGAGTGATACTCCCACCCCAAAATTAACCACCTCAAGAAGAGGTGGGGGAGGGGCTAATCTAAGAGGCTCGTTCATAGCCCCATGCCCCAAAGGTGACCCTTTTCCATTGATGTCAAAGGGGGAGAGGTTTGTGTATTAGGGAGATATTTGATATGGGGAGAGCTTTGATATTTGAGATAGCATTGAGCCAGGGGGAGCAATGTACCAAGGGGAGCAGAAGGAAAAATAAAAGTTAAGTTTCGGTAAGAAGAGTATGGGTTGCCATCAATGACAAAGAGGGAGATTGTTGGACATTTTGAGTCCCTAAATCAAAGTTGTCATTGATGTCACCATATGAAGTCATCATTAATACCAAATATTTTAGCAAGAAACAAAGGGGATAAAAATGGTTATTTGATATCCAGGAAGAAGGCCAAATATCAAGTGAAATAGTGCAAAAGATAGAATTAAAAAAAGATTTATAATATTTATTTTATAAATTATTTAAATTCAATGTGAATTTAATTTTATAAATAAATATTAAAGGTATTTTATCAAAGGTATAATATTATAATAGTGGTTATTATGAATTTTAATGTGACGTGGTGAAAACCCAAATAAAACATTTATAATTATTATTATAATGTTTTATAAGGCAAAAGTGGGTTTTATAAAGTCTAAAGATGTTTTAATAAATACAAAGTTGGGTTTTTAAAAATAAAAGGCTTTTAAGCCTTATAATTTCATCGACGTTCACGAAGGAGCTAGCATCAACGTATTAAGGTTGGCAAGAAATTAATATAAAAGCATTTCCAAAAACCATTGGCAATTACCCTTGCTTGAATATTGAATTGCATGTGAAGAAGAGGAAAGAGCTCGTGAAAAATATTTTTGTTCGCTGCGGAAAGGAGAAAAGCAGAAGGTGCATGATTTGAGGGCACATAGGCCAGCTTGGCCTAGCGATGCATTGAGTTTTTTGGATGCAGGAGGTCCCACATTCGAACCACAGGCAGTATGAAAGGGAAGACGTGTTTGGTGCCCAAGGCGCACACAAATTTTTATTTAAGGTGCACATTTTTGCAAAGGATAACAAGACCGTTGTGCTTTTTGGTTGTTGTGAGAGCACGTGGTTTGACGGTAGCTTTGGTTGCTACTAAGGCAGTTAGGGAAGGAAGAGATAGAGGGTTCAAAACCCTCCAAGGCAAGTTTAATTTTTGTAAAGTATTTTTAATTTCCCACATGGAGTTATAAGGGTGTTATATGATGTGTTAAGCCTTAGGGAAATTAGAAGGGGGTTATGATTTAATTTTATTTTATATAAGGGTTGCATAAATTTCTTTTAGTAAAGTGGATTTATTTTAGTGGAGCAATTTAATTAAAACTTGTCATTAGGGGTTATGAGGAGTTTGTGAAGGATAGTATTGACATTATTTTTTTTAAATAAAGGGGTAAAAATTTATTGATAAAAAATCTAGATTACAGAGTACAACTGAGCTTCCAACCAGGAACCAAATAAACAATCAAATAGACTAAAACCACTAGACTAGAATGACACCCAAAAAAGACAACAAGAATAAACCACATTAAGTCTGTACATCCTTATGGATAAACTCCCATAGGCATTGAGAGTCCCCAGACGGGAGACTCTCCCAATTATCAATACTCCAAGGATCCATCATCTTAGAAGCCCTTTTGGCTAGGTAATCAGCAACCACATTCCATTCCCTTGGAATGTGCACAAAGGATATAAATTCAAACTCTTCACTCATTCTAAAAATTTGAATGGCTACAGAGGCCAACTGCCAATTAAATTCCTCCACCCTTTTACTGTTTAAAATATTAACAACAATTTGAGAGTCAGACTCGCATATAATCCTATGCCATCCAAGAGAAAACCCCCTTTGCAATGCCTCAAGAATTTCAAGAGCTTCCATTAAATTGTCAGAGTGAACACCTTTATAAATGGAAAATAAAAAATTGACACCACCAGTAGAATCTCTCCCAACAACGTCAATGCCAACATGTCCAGGATTACCCCTAGACGATCCATCAGTATTAATTTTTAAAACTTCTCTAGGGGGTGGCCTCCACCTACCATATCTCCTAACCTTCTTGTTGAGCTGAGGAACCCTACTAGGGCTAGAAGAGTTCACACCATCCCCAAAGATACCAAGGGCTTGTTGTACCTTCTCCTCCCTAGAATCCAAAAGAGGGTCCACATCACATTTGCTATGGATGGTTTCTTGAACCATATACAGGATCCTTTGCTATATTTGTTGAATAGCCAAATAACTGCCTTGAAATATGCATTGGTTCCATTCAAGCCAAATTTGCTAGATGATGCAATAAGGGCCCAAATTCCAAGCCACCCGAAGGAAGGGGGCCTTGGCCAGAGTTTTACCCAAACTACTCCAAAACTCCACTAGGGGCAACACATGAAAACATGGATGGTTCCAAGCACTCCACCAACGGTGCCAAATATCTCTGGCAAAGAAGCATTGGAAAAATAAATGAGAAGAATCATCCTCATTCTTACTACAAAGGACACAAACAGAGGGACCCTGAAATCCCCTCTTCCTCACATTATCCCAAGTGAGGCATTTATTACGAGCTACCAACCAGAGAAAGAAGTTACATTTTGGCGAGGAAAATTTGTTCCACATCTTTTTCCACCAAGTGAAAAGAGACTCCCATAATTTTTCTTATCGAGAACCTAATAACCATAGGCTACCGAGTAGGTTCCCTTAGGATCAAGGTTCCAGGCCAGAATATCTTTACCCCTTAATGAAGAACAAGGCCTCCCCATAATAATAAGATCAAGCACCTCTCTATCCTTTTCCAGTCCCCCCTAGGGCCATTCTTGCAAATATTTCCACCTGTACATCTCCATATTTCCAAAAGACTAGATTTTTTAAAAGTCCTCCACACGAGACCATCCTGCTTCCAAGAAAAAAATACTTAGGGAACGTAACCTAGGATTTTGATTCAAGATAGGAGTTTTTCCATCCCAATAATCCTCCTAAAAAAGAGCATTTGATCCCTGATTGCAAATCCAGAACAAACCCTGCTTGATTAAATTAGCTCCTCTTTTCAGAGTATCCCAGATAATCGAACCTTTCCCAACCAAGTGACTCTAGGTATTTTAGCCTCAGAAATACCTCTCAAGTATTTACAAGATAATATTTTAGCCCAAATATGATCTTGAGAGGTACACCATCTCCAATAAAGTTTTGCAACCAAAGCCTACCCAAAAAGAGTTGTCTATTGCAACCCAAGGCCTCCCTCTTGCACCGGCCTACATATAGAATCCCACCTAACCAAACTCCATTTAGATTTATCAAGTTTTATAGACCATAAAAATTGTCTTGACAAAGCATCCATGTCCTTGATGAAGTGAGAGGGAGCTATTTATACAAAACATCTATAAATGGGTAAATCTTGAACAACAAATTTTAAAAGCAACACTCTTCCTACAGTGGATAACCATCTGAAATTCCAGTGATTCACCTTCCTTCTAAACTTATCAAGCATAGGATGCCAAGAATATCTAGGTAGAGGGTGAGATTTAATTGGAATACCAAGATAAATGAAGGGGGGATTCCCAACCTGGAATCTTAGAATGTGAGCAATCCAAGCTTGAATAAGAGGAGGGGTATTGAAGAGGAAAATAGAAGACTTGTCATCATTAATCAACTGTCAAAAAGCACCAAGATATATGTCAAGATACTATCTAATATTGCTAGTTTCCCTTATAGTGGAAACTCCCAAAAGAGCAATATCATCAACAAATTGAAGGTAGGAAAGAGGTGGCAAACTACTATCCCACTTCCATCCCTGAATGAGACCCTACATGACTTGAGACTTGAGCAACCTTCCCAACCCTTCCGCCATAATGATAAACAAATGATGAGATAAAGGATCTCCTTGCCTCAATCCCCTTGAGGACTCAAACAACTCTGATGGCTCATTATAAATAAGAACAGAGAATGAGGAAAAAGAAACATAGCTCATCACCTATATAATCCATTCCTCCTCAAATCCAAAAGTAACAAGAACTTTCTGAAGAAAGGACCATCTGACCCTATCATAGGCTTTGGCCATGTCCAAATTAATGAACATAGTTTTCTCATTAGAATTTTCCATTGAGTGAATAACTTCTATAGCAATAACAACCCCATGCAATATTTTTCAACCAACAACAAACCCTCCTTGATCCTAAAAGATGATTTTGCTCAACCATATCTTCAACCTCTCAACAATAATTTTTGTGATGACATTATACACAACATTGCAGAGAGCAATAGGCCTGAACATATCCAAGGAATTTTCTCCCTCTTTTTTGGGTATAAGGACCACAAAGGTAACATTTAGGACCCTTAGTATATTTTTGTTCTTTTGGGACTCATGGACCACCTCCAAAAGATCAAGTTTGATTAAATCCCAAAAATCTTGATAAAACTCAATCGGGAATCCATCTGGACCTGGGGCTTTTCCTTTTTTCATATTGAATATAACATTTTCCAACTCCTCAAGGGAAATTTAACCCATCAAGTGCTCATTCATCTCTCTAGAAAAAATCATTGGAATACAATTTAGAATAACCTTTTCATTCTCATCATCTGATAGGGAGTCCTCCTTGAAGAGAGAGGAAAAATACCTCTTAGTCTCTTCTACAATATCCCTAAAAGAAGAGAGAAGGACACCCTGAGAATTCACAAGAGAGGTAATCATGTTACCATTACAGTGAGCCTTAACTGAGTTATAAAAGAAGGTTGTTTTCCTATCCCCTTCTTGAAGCCAATCTACTCGAGATTTTTATTTCCAAAAAAATTATTCCCTCAATTCCCATTCAGCAAGGCCTTTCGCAGCCTCACATTCCTCAACAAGAAGCTCCTTCATGAATCTTTGATCTCTAATATTACTTGAAGCTTCTTCCATCATCCTAAGAGTTGCCAGCTTAGCCAAGGAAAGGTTCCCAAAATTTAGTCTATTCCATCTCTTCAATTTATGTTTTACAAATTGTAGTCACTTCATAAAGGAATACATAGCGGTGCCATGAGGAGGTTTTCCAGTGGTCCACCAACCTTGCATGAAATCATAAAGCTTAGGATCACGAAGCCACATAAGTTGAAACTTAAAGGAGGGATTATTTTTTAGCCCTAAATCAAAAGTAGAGATTTTGATAAGCCAATGATCAGATCCCCTACCCTCCAAAATCACAGAACTAGCACCTCTATTATTACCCATTCAATAACTGTATATCAAAAACCTATCTAGTCTCTCTAAGATGGAAGCTTCCCCACACCTTCTATTATGCCAAGTAAATATCCCATTATCTAGATTGATGTCAACCAAGTTTAGGGCCTGGATATGAGCACTAAAGACAGAATAAAAAGGCTCGATACGGTCCACCCCACCACGTTTCTCCTCTAGAAAAGTGATAGAGTTGAAGTCTCCAGCCAAAATTCATGGGTATAGGGGAACCAAAATTCTCACAAAGCAAATGTGCTTCCACAAATTCACTTTACCATTGTAATAAATAGGAGCATACACATTTGTAAGTAGGATGATTTCACCAGATTCATTATCATGCTTGACCATTGAAATAGACCATCTACTGGAAATCCAAGTAAGAGGGAATATCTTGACTAGATCCCACAAACAAGTGATGCCACCAGCATATCCACATGCACCAATACAATGGAATTGAACCTTTCTCCACAACATGGGAGCAATATTGAACATACTATCAATAGCCAATTTAGTCTCCTGAATAAACACCACATCCGAAGAATGCACATGAACCAAATCACGAACAACTTTTTGTTTGGGGATGCTATTCAACCCCCTTACATTCCATGAGAGGATAATCATTTTTGGGGGTTATAAAAATGGGAGTCTAATGTTATCACCAAGCCTGACTCCACCAAAGTCTCCCCCATTAACATAATTTTATCCTGGTCCTTCTTTCGACCCACCTTCATATTCTTATACGAATTTTTTTTTAATTATTTTTTGTTGCAATCCCAACACCATAGGAGTTTTGCAGTCCAAGGATGACTGCATTAGTGCCTAAGTAGGAGAGGGCATAACTAAATCTGTACCACTTTCCAAAATAGTTTCCATTATAGGGCTAGACCCAACCATGTACCATATACTCAGATCCAAAGCCCTTTGTTCTTCATTTAAACCCCCTAGATCTGATTCCTTAAGTTCCCCCTCAAGAAGAGACATTTGATTCGGCCTTGTTATATTTGCATCAGGTAGCGATGTTTTAGGTATCTCCATGCACTGATCAAGATCATATAATATTTCAAAATGGTTGAGTAGAGCATCTGGTTGGATATCCTTAAGGTCTTTGTTTTCCCTTCGTCGTCTGTTTCAGAATTTTACCAGAACAAAACCTTCCTTGTCCCATTCCCCTTCCTTTATCGAGGCTTTTTATTTATCCAAACTTTGTCCAAACTGATAGGGCCCAATATTTGAAGCCACAGGCGAGACAAAATTAGGGTATTTTCTTTTCAGGTGGCCATATTCATGGCAAATCTGGAAATGAAATGTAAGAGCTTCATAGTCAAGTTTTTGAACCAATGTAGTTGATCCAAATTGTATTTCAATAGAATCTAGAATAAGATTATTTATGTCAATTTCAACACAAATATGAGCAACAAAGATTACCTTTTTATCCATTATCTTTTGTGATGGTCCAACCGACTTCCCAAGCAGAAGGGAAATATTATGCAAGATATCAGTTCTCCAGAATTCCAATGGGAGCCATTGTTAGAGTAAATATTCCATCATTTGGATATTTTACCCTTTCCCTACATTAGGTAGATTTTATTTACTGCATGGTAAAAATTAGCTTGTTACTTTTTACCACTAGTAGTTACTTTTACTAGTTACCTAGGTTAGTGACTTACCTTACCATCATTTCCCTATGGATGACAGATATTATGGACGATAGGTTAGTCGGTAGGTTAGTTGTCGTAATCAATTTGATTATGTTTACTATTTCTATTTAACCTTTGATTATTAATAATATTTCTAATGCTTCACATTCTAACATTGGTATCATTCACAAGGTTTTCACCTCTTGTTCCGGTGAGCGCGGAGAGAGCGACCCTCGTTTCAAGTGGCAAATATGAGATCCACTCTCGTTCCACTAGAGAAGGTGAGAGGCCCCTCTTTTGTCATTCCAGGTAATCTTTGCTAAGTCTGATTGATTGTTATTATTGCATGGACCGGAGAGGAGCCTTCGGACCCTCTATTACAATGTACTAGATTTTGGAGGAGGGCAAGTGCGCCCTCCCCGCAGGCCAGGTGGCCACTATGTGGCCCCCGTGGGCAGGAGTGCCTAGTTGGAGAGTCCATGTAGATCCACACGTGATTACGACTGTGGCCCCCGCACAGTGGGCAAGAGTCCCACGTGTGACCCCCTGACCCACCTAACAAAACAATCACTGTCGACCAGAGAGGAGCCTCCGACGACCGGTGACACAACCTGAGGGTAGGAGTGCCCTCGGGTCCATCAGGATCTAGAGGACTATCAGATCTGACAGCCACCTACAGCTGTCAAACTTGACAAGCCCAAGTGGGGTAACCCACATCATCTAGGTGGCCCTTTGATAGGCGACCGAAGAGGAGTCTCTGACACCCTCAAGGTAGGCGGCCATTTGCAGTTGACCGGAGAGGAGTCTCTGGTGACCGACTCAAATGCAGACGCAACCTAGACCCTAACCGACACACGATAAAATCTAAACTAGACACAAGGACTCAGACTAACAGCTGACGTGGCATTTTGATTGGCATGATTCCCAAGGGCAGTGACTAGGTGAAGCCAGCAAGGCGGGCGAGTACAAAAAGGTGACACATGGTGTAAGGCAAAATTTTTTTGGTTTGGCAACAAGCTGCCATATGGCGAGGTTTAATTGGGTGTGCAGGTAACACATGGCAGAGGCAGGTGACATGTGGTGATGAGTGACAAGCATAGCGGGCTACGTGATTGCCTGTAGGAAATCAAGCGCTTAATAGCGTTGCTAGGTTTTTAAAGCCTGGCTTCATCCCTCACGGGATGAATGTGGGATAAATCCCACAAAGCCAAATTGTTTCCCGCATCCTCCTTAAGTACTAGCACACAAGGATAACTTTCAAAGATGCCCCAGTAGTGCAGTGGTTAAGCTTGAGCTTGACGCACACGAGGTCACGAGTTTGACCCTGTGCACTCTATTTTTGTCAAAGCAGGTGCATTATGAATTAATTTGGTTAAGTTTCCAATTATTAAAACAAATTTTTGCTTAAAATTTAATTTTTTAAGATAATTTTTAATAATTTTTCTATTTTTTGCCTAAAATAATCATTTTTTTTAGAAAACTTGATTAATTTTTGTCAATTTATGTTAAATTATTCAAAATTAAGTCTTTAAAATTATTTTTTTTAGCATTTACATTGGAAATCTATTACAAACAAAAAAAAAAATTGCAACTATAACAAATTTATTTCTTTTGTTTTCTCCACATTTGGGGATAAAGAGACAAAGAATCAAACAAATTTTTGTTGTAAAACATAAAAAAAACCTCTTCTCAACCTTGAATTCTTTTTTTGCAAATTAGAAAACAAGGAGACTCCAAAATTTGCAAAACATCAAACTAGACATTGTGCATTTGTTTTCTCCAAGGGGGGATATAAGACATAAAATTGCACATTTTTTTTGCAACATTGAGAAGACCTTGTAACCTTGGGCCCATAAAAACTAAGTCGTGTGTCGACTAGTTCTGGAAGCCTTCCAAACGTGGGTCGTGTGTCGACTTGTCTTGGAAGGAGTGCTCAAATTGTTAATTTTGCAAAATTCAAGGGGGAAGACAACCATGTACTTCATTTGCAAAATTGGAAAACAAAGTAGGAGACATAAAAATATCATTTTTTTTTGCACAACACAAATACACATTTTGTTGCAAAAATTAAAAGGTGCATTTTCGATTTTACTCGACACCTTCATTGGCAAATTAGGTGCATTTTTAGTTGCATCCAACACCTAGGTGATAAGAATTTTGTGGGCATTCTTGTTTGATTATTGCATTATTTCTTTTGCAATTATAATTCATAGAATCAAGAACACACTAAACCCCAAAATTTCACAAATTTATGTAAATCCTTACACAGATTTAAATCCAAAATTCACTTGATATTCTCTCCTAAATCAAAAAAACCCCTAATTCACTCTTATTTGTTTGGCTTAAACTCCTCAAAATGATCATCCTTATTCAAGGGTGTTTAGGCAGGGGCCATTAAATATCTTTTTGAGTGAATTACCTTTTGGTACTCTTTTAGGGTAATCAAAAGAAAGAACAAGTTTTTGAAAATAAGGAACCTTAAAAAGTAGCAATCCTTTGCACTAAGGGGGGATAATTCCTTTCTTGCTTCAAAACACAGATTTTTGACAAGAGGGAAATAAAACTTGTAAAGGCAATCATAAAAGTAGAAGTCATCAAAATTATACCTTTTCTTTTAAACTTCATAATAGCAACCATGCTTGAAGTTCTTACAATAAGGAAGGATGATTTGGTGAACTTTTTGATAAAATTGCCTAGAAAGCATAGTTTTGCACAAATTGTAAAAATGACAACCATGACACCATTCAGTATTGGTTTCAAAACAAGAAAAACTAAAATGGCAAAGGCACATCACATAAGCCATCTTTCTAGTGAAGTGTCTCATTCTGATTCTGATTCTAGTTCAAAGAGAGCACACATAGTGCTCATGGCTAAAACAATATTGTAGAGGGAAAACACGTGTCACCTTGGGCAAAAGCACCATTTTCTCTCTCTCATTTTTTGGCTTCATAAATAGCATAAGTATTTTTTTTGAATACCTTGCAATAAGGGGTTCTTGTACCTCTTTTAGGCTTCATAAATAACAAATTCTAGGTGTTTGAAGTACTTGTAACAAGAGGAGCGACTTTTTGTGATGTAAAATTTTCTAGGAGGCAATATTTGTAAAATCCTTCACAAACACTCTTGCATTACACACTTTTTGCAATTGAGGGGGGATATAAATTTCTTTTCTTCACAATTTTTGTAAAAAGGGAAGATGGCTTATAAGGGTGCATTTTTGGCTTCAACTAACACCTTAGTCACACTTCCTTCAGAAATTAATTACACTATGTTTTGCAACGAGAAGGGAGGAACTTATAAGGGTGCATTTTCAGTAGTGACCGACACCTTAGCTACCTTATCTTTTGCAAACTCATATTGTAAAATGAATTAACCTTGTATGAAGTGATCTATTCTACTACACCTAGCAATTACAGTGACTGGTTACCCATGCAATTTGGTTGGATGATGTGATTACCATAAGGACATTCGTTGGCATGAAGACAAAGTGAGGAATGACCCACTTTTTGTAGAGGAGCAGCTAGAGCACTGTGATAGAGCAAAGAACCAGCAAATCAACATCTTCTTCACTGTATTGGGGCAGTTATATACTTTACCAAAATATTGTTGTATTAGAGGATATGTATGTATTACCCAAATAATGTAATAAGGGGGGATGTTAGAGTAAATATTCCATCATTTGGATATTTTACCCTTTCCCTACATTAGGTAGATTTTATTTACTACATGGTAAAAAGTAGCTTGTTACTTTTTACCACTAGTAGTTACTTTTACTAGTTACCTAGGTTAGTGACTTACTGTCATTTCCCTATGGACGACATATATTATGGATGGTAGGTTAGTTGGTAGGTTAGTTGTCATAATCAATTTGATTACATTTACTATTTCTATTTAACCTTTGATTATTAATAATATTTCTAATGCTTCACATTCTAATAGCCATGGAAGCCGCACCCATACTGGAACCCGTGACATCCGCTACTCTGATGGGTTGAAACCCACATGCCAAGGTTTAAGAAAGAGTCCCACTTGTAGAAATAATGACCCCATTCAAATGATTTTTTACAATCTGCAATACAAGAGAAAACCACCATAAAATAGTTGTTCGCACTCAACATCACCTCCACATCACCTTCAGGATTCCAAGTCTTCCTGACCCAAGCCTCCACAAAGGGAGAGAAATTCGGATGCCAAAAAATTTGCTAATAATGACATGTTTGGTTAGATACTCCACATCTTCCACCACCGAATCTGATTGAACCACTAGAACTGGCCTGGCTTCACATCGTTCTAAATATCCATTGTTATTTAACAAGCGATTCCTGACATGCACTAGAAAATCTTGTTGCTTCCAGTCATTTTAAGATGAAAACATATCACGAGCATGCACTCTCTATGCCATACCAAATGTCACCACGACATTCCTCCAATTTTCCATACCTCCTCCGAAAGTTGCTGCCATCCCCGTAGAGCAATTTTTCTTCATCAAACCCTAGCAAAGTATTTTTTCCTCATCAAACCCTAGCAGAGCTCCAAAGTCTATCTTTTTATTTTTTGATAGTATTGACATTATTGAGAATCAAGGTTATTATGAATTAATTTCTCATAAAAGGGGTTATTTATTTTATAATAAGACTATGGTTAAAATTATTATGGAGTTGGAGTAATAAGGTGTTATTGAGTTATTATTTTTGTATTGTGGTATTACTCAAGTCTTATAACCCTTTTATGATTGGAAAGAGAAATTTATGAGAGTGGTAGATTTGTGAGAACAACTCCTTGGCATAAAAAATGTATGTGCAAATTCCTTCTTGGTTGAGTTGATTGATTGTCTTTATTGAAAATTAAGTTTGGAGTGAAAAGGACTTAATTAGGGTTTCCTTTTAGAAAGTGGTTGAGTTATTGCTTCAAGGTTTTCTGATTTGAGAGTTGAGGTTAAAACCTTGTTTGATTAGCATTGTTGTTGAGATCATTGGTTGAGTGAAGTGTTTGAGTTAATGCTTAAAGGTTTTCTAAAATTGAGAGTTGTGATTAAAACATTTTTTGATGAGCATGGTTGCTGAAGTGAGTTGTTATGGAAAGAACTTGAACTAGGGTTTGAAAAGATCATCAGTATCATTGTTATGTGAAATTTGTTGTTGAGCATTGCTGGAAATATTTTGAGTTGGATGATACATGCTTGGACTAGGGTTTGTGAGTAAGTGTTATTTCTTGAAATGATTAGTTGAGTAGAGTTGATTAAGCCTAGTAAAGTGGATTTATGAAGTGATTGTTCAAGTTCCATTAAATAAACTATTCTATATTTTGAGTTGATAAAGTGATTGAGTTTTTGAGAATAGAACATATTGATTCTATAAAAATTATCTTTATTTTTCTATGATATTGGACAAGTTCTGTGTGAGCTTGTTGAGCAGAGTTATGTAGGTTCTATGTGGACCTATTGAGCAGATTTGGATAGGTTCTATGTGAACTTGTTGAGTATATTTGGACAGGTTATGTGTGGACCTATTGAGTAGATTTGAGCAAGTTTTGTGTGAGTTTGTTGAGCATATTTGGACAGGTTCTGTGTGGACCTATTGAGAAAATTTGAGCAGGTTCTGAGTGGACCTATTGAGCAGAGTTGTGCTAGACCAACTGGATTGTGTTTAGTGCAGAATTGAGACAGAGCTTTGGAGGTGACAGAGTAGAGAGGATAGTAGTCTCTGGTGGATAGAGATCCATGAGCCAAGGTAGTGAGGACATGTCTTCTTAGTGAGGACAAGATTCTTCAGTGTAGATAGATCCACAAGCTAGAGTAGTGGAGGCAGTAGTCTTCTAGAGGATCATCAACCAGAGTGGATAGAGATCCATAAACCAAATTTATGGGATCAACATCTCCTTTGGACAGATGTCCATAAAAATTGTAATTGGGAAGGATTCCCAAAGGATTATTTGAGAAATATTTAGAAGAAATATTTTCTCTGTGGAAGTATCCATCTTTGGGTGAACCACGTAAAAATGATATCTCTCATGTGTGTGATGCTTTTTGTGATGATTACTATTTTATTAATGTTGATGCTACCATTTATATTAAAAAGTAAAAGTTTTAATGTACATTGTTCACCCCACCATCTCAGTATAAGTACATGTTCTTCAAATATTAGAAACATTAACACTATTATGATATGGGATGTTTTGCATGGTATCTTGTTGTGGAGGATAAATCACATTTGGTGAAATAGAAGAAATTTTATAAGGAGGAATAGAATGAGGAGGAAATTGAACATGATTTTGAGGTGCACTACTAGTTGGAAGAACTTGTGGAATTTCCCTAATATTGGTGGTTGTAGTAGTGGCATATGTAGGTTTATAAAATGGATTAATATTATGAGAAGATTCAAACAAAGTATTTATTTGAATATTTTGAGGAGAAATGGTTTTATGATGAGACACTCCAACTCCATAAAAGAGGGTGTCTCTATATAAGGCTTCACTCAGGATTTTCTTGTGTTGCCTAATAAAATTCATGAGCTAATTATGTGATTTGAAGTTGACCTAACCATGAGTTCCTTCAATAGGATCAATGTTATCACTAGTCTATATGCCCTATTTTTATTCTAGATTGTGATTCTCCCTATCAATATGATCATCCCTTTTGAGGATTCTCATCAGATTATGAAAGCTTTTAGTTACTCCAAAGTTTTGAAGCCATAGGATTAAGAGAAAGAGAAAGGGAGAAAATGAGATATAAAACTAATGAAAGACACACAAAATATATTTATTAAAGTGTTTTCATGTTCTAACTCAATTCAAATAGATAAAATGGTCTTTCTTATAGTTTTAAAAAGAGAACAAAAAAGACAAAAGGAAGAGGATTCATAATTTGGCAACTAAGAACATGTTTAACATCGGGTTCACCAAACATGTAGAAGGGGAAAAAGTGACCTACCCCATATGATTCTCGAATGGATTTGTTGGGATACGAGATGACCACGGGGATGTCTTATATTCCTCTACAGTTGAGGGCTTGGGGGATGACAAGGTTCACCAAGAATGATTTAAGGACTCATTCCAAGTTAGGGATGCATTGTTTGATGTGTTTATTTGAACAAGCACATATGCTTGGCCAAAATATAAGCTATAAGAAATTAAAGAATAATGCAAGGCAAACAATGATGCAATCAATCAAAGAGATATCCTTAGATTTTTTTTTATGATAACTGAAACCCTAGTTTTGTAAATAAATGAATCTTTTTTTATCAAGATTTCAAGAGAATATATAAACATATTTAACCTAAGGTACAAACTATATGCTTTTTCTATTTCAAATGCCTAGAAATAAATTCAAATATTTTTATTTTTATTTATGATCTAAATCCAAAATAGAAATGATTAGAAAGTAAAAAAAAATCCTAAAAAGTCTATTTATAACACTTACTTGATCCAATGGTTGATCCTAGATTTTAAATCTCATCCTGAATATACAACTTCAAAATTTACAAAGTAGCTTTAAAACCCTTGGAAAATATGATTAATGTTTTGGGTCCTTCTTAGGCTGGTATGTGACTAAGATTGGAGGTGTAGTAGTCAAGCCCCCTTGGTCCTTTTAGTTGACTATTTGTAAACAAAAGTGATTATTGACCTGTTGATAGCAAAAGAATAACCAAAGGATTAAAACCTCCACCAAAATGGTAGACCCCTCATCAAGGATCCAACATGTGTCTACCAAGAGTAGCAAATCATAAAATAAAAGGTAGTAGTAGAAATGTCCAGAGCAGAAGCTTTATCCAAAGCACTTTTCACAAAATATTAAACAAGATAGGTTTAGGACTTGTATTAAAAGTGTCAAAAAATGGATTCCAATATCTCTATTTATAAGAGGTTTTGAGCAAGAAAAATATGGGAAAACAAAACTTAACCTTGGGTAAAATTTGACATCATAGAGGTTGGCCAAAAACTTGAGCAAGACAACTAGACCCATGTGTAGTGTTTCTACATTTTGGGGGACAAAACGATGTTATAATGGAGAAAAATTATATCATAGAAAAGCTCTTTTTTATATCAATCCAATGGTAGTAGTTTTGAGAATAATGGATAATATTTAATTGAGGTAAAGTTTGCTCAAAGATTACCTTACTTTTTGAAGCAGTAAATGCTCAATTTTAGGTCTTCAAAAGGTTTATTTGGCTTGGTTGGTTAAAGGGTCAATTTATGAGGGTGAATTGATGAAACATGATGCAAATTGGATCAATTTTTCATGTCTACACTAGTATTACCAAAAATTTTAAGCTCCTTAAATATATGGTAAATACACTACTTATAATAGGTTTAGTTGGTAGACTTGCTCTAAGGATTAAAACAAACAATGACTATTAATCTAACAATATAAAGGCATGACCATGATATGTGAATATGACACCTAAAATAATTTTAATCAATAGGTTCACCCAATCCATAAATGGAATAGAAAATGTTATTATGGGGTAGCTAGATATATCCTCTATTGATGCAATAGTGGTTTTTATGGCTATTCCTATCTTGTAAGAGCTTCCTAAGACACCTATATAATGAAATAAGAGAAACTTTTAACAAAAATGGTGGTTAGATATAAAAACATAGAATATAAGAGTGCATTCTATGAATTTGAAACATAAAAATAAAACACTAATGATAATTTATAAGAAAACCACAATGCATGATGGAAAAATATCATTAGGTTTTCAAGTGTAAGATGCCTCCTTTTCTTCCTTTAGAGTGAAATTATTGATGACTCGAGGGAATTTTGGTAGCACTTTGTTACTTTTTTAGTTTGATTATGATTTTGGTAGAACTTTTTTTTGAGATAAATTTATTCTTGAATGCTTCCCCAAGAGGTCAATTTATACATTTATGACCCTATTGGAGTTTCCCAAATAGGAGGGGTGAGGTGGCTAGCATGCTAGTTGGCTTGGTTGGCTAGACTGACTGGTTGTTGGCTAATTGGATGACTATACCTCTTGATTGAGGCTAATTAGGGCAAGTTACAAAGTGTATAGGAATCCATCCTCTTCCATCGCTTATCATTTATTCTTTGCACTTGCAAGCAGTTATTCAAGTAAGATTTACATCCTAGTAGGCCTTTATAGGCATAATTTTAAGTTTTGATTTTTAGGTGCAAATATACTACCTAAATGAATATGTCATTGGGTGTATTTACACACCTAAAACTTATAAATCAATTCTATGGGGGAAAGAGAAATTTGAATTGTTCACAAATACATTGGGTTAAAAATGGATTTGATTTAGGAAATATTCACTTTGAGTTGGTGGATTCACCATTGTTGAATTTTGTCTACAGTTCTTAGTGTTGGATCAATTGTTATGGTTAACTTGAATATTTTGTTAGTTTGTTTTAAATATCGATGTAAAATAGGTGATCCTATTTTAGGTATCTACAATATGAAATTGAATTGATTAAAAATTTGAAGAATTGAATTATTGATTGATTGAATTGATTATGACATATAAAAATAATTAATTTGATTGAAAATTATTTGATAAAATTTAAATTCAAGGGAGATATAAAAATATTTGAAATTTTATATAGATAATATGATATTTAAATTATATTAATGAAAAAAATTGAATGAAGTGATTGAATTGAAATTAATTGAAATTGAATATTGAGAAGAAAATTGAAAGGGGGTGTAAGAAGAATAGATTAATTAAATTGAAGGAAGTTGAAATTGTATAATTGAATAATAAAATTAAATTTATGAATAATGAAATGATTGAAGTTATAAGAATCTAAATAATAAAGAGATTATTTTAAGTAAACTAAAGGAAAATTTTAAGAAATAAAAATTAATGTTGAAAATCAAAGTGAAAAAAAAAAAAAAAAATGGGAGTAATGAGGAATTCCACATCAAAGGAAAGTAACTTGAAGAAATTTGTGCGAACAAAAGAAGATTGCAAATTTATTTGAAGACCTTAAATATATGTCAAGAGAAAGTTTTTTTATGCAAGTATGATGAGAATAGAGAATAATATAAAGAGATAAATTCAAAACTAGTGGTTGAAGGAATGCCAAAGCCAGAGTTGAAGAATGAAGACAAGAGTTAGAGATTAAAGGTAAAATAACTTCATACCGAAATAATGTAATATAAGGTGTGTTGGAGATATTATATTATTTGCTCCCATTGAAACTATTTATATTAGGGTGTGAGTTTGATTTTATACATAAAAAATGTTTCAAGTTAGTAGGTGTGAGTGTGTCATGTATTTAAGTGTGTGAGGTGTTTAGTTAGGGAGTGAAGCGTTTTGAGTGATATGTCAAGTTTAGAAGTAGGGAGTTATATGTAATCATAAGATAATTTGTCTTTATACAATATGTAGTACTTATTATGTAAGAAAGGAATATGAAGAGTCAATTTCTCTCATGAGTTTGAGGAGAGCAAAAACAAAGAGTCATATAATGTGAAAAGTATCATGTATGTTTATATTGGAGATAAATCCATGTAATAGGAAACTTTAATAAGCTTTAATTTATGCATTTATTTAGTGTTACCAATAATTGTTTTCAATGTGATTTATGTGATATTGATGTTCATTTGATGTATGAATGATATTGATATTAATATTGATATTGATGATATTGATTTATTGATCCTAGAATTTCATTAACATGTGAGGAATGGAATTATATTTCTAACATTATTTTAGGATATCCTTGAGTTTCATATTTGAAGATTTTTGGCATGGGAAAATGACACAAGAAATGAATCTTCACATCTAGTAGAACCAATACCCCTGCAACATCAATGGTTCTAGATCTAGATACCTCAATATTGCCCACAATGAAGATGGTAGATCTTGGAAAAAAAATTGCAAATACATATTTTATTTTAGAAAGAAAATTCCTCTGATTTTATCTATAAATAATAAATTTTTATTCATTGTAAAGGATCAAAATTCACTGATTTGTGCCTAGTATCTAACCTTGTGTATAATATTTCTTTCACCTTATCCTATGTAATAATATGTCTTGAGCCTTGAGTCATTTTTTCAATAATTAATTTATCCTTTTTCTCTGGCATGGATGTAATCAGATTATAGCTAACACACACACATATGAGAATTTATGGCTATTCAACATTCTATCCTAGTTCTCTTGTGTATATGTTGTGTTCAAACATTCATGCTACTTGGAATCATGTTCATTTCACATTGTTTATGCATGATGTATGTGTTTATTAATCCCACTATTTCATGAAGTTACCTCAAGATATTTGTGTATTGCATTCCATAACATAGGATTTTAATTTACTATTATTTGTTTTTCTAGTTGTTTTCTCTCATTTCCTTTTCTTTGGTAATACCCAATAGACTAGGCTTGTTTAGGAGAAGTGAGCATTGAATATCACATCTGATAAGGAGTCAACCTTAGAAAAAATCCTATAGGTTGTCCTTTGAGCATGGATAAATCTCTTTAGAGTTATAGACTATTATGTTCTCCATGCAACACAAGCATCAAGTGCATCTAACTATCACAATGGATATCCATGGCATCATGAACAAAATAACAATTTTCCTTGCATGCCCAATGAAACCCGGTTGCAAAAATTGATTCCACTACAACTTAATTGAGCTTAGCACATGAAAGAATACCCATTATAATTTAATTGAGCTTAGTACATGAATTAATACAAGGATCAAAGCTCAAGATTAGTATCGACTGATATTCCACCAAAAAACTCATTTTTTGTAGTTGGCATCTACCTAATTACTCCTCTAACTAAAGAAATTAGTGAGTGATGACTCCATTGACAAATAATAAACTCAAAAATTCATGAGTTCAAGGCCTATCACAAGTTCCAACATGAGGGCAAATATGCGACTGTAACTACTAACACATAATCATAGTCATGGAAGAAGAGGCCAAGGATATAATATGGCTATGCCATTGAACCTAAATGATAGAAGGATCTCTGACTAGAACGGTAGAGGATTTTATGGTCACTAGTTCCACCTACTACATGGGATAAAATATGTTTCTCTACATTGAAGGCTTTACCCTATTTCGTGGTAAAATATGCACCCACAATAATACAATACCAGCACATGGATAACCAGTGTGCATTGTACAACATTAGAGAGCAAAATGTAATTTAGGTTGTTGGCAACATATTTTAGAGGTAAATATCATGAGTGGTATGTTTAACTCTCCCCACACTCCATTGTTGATTATGACCAGGTTACCAACATGTTTGTAGATACATTTAGAGAGAAGGCAAAAGGATTATCCCTTTAGATTAGCTGGAGACCATCAAATAGTGTTCAAACGGATCCCATGGATGAATTCAATACTTGATTTCATAAAACCTAGTACCAAATTTTGGATGAAATTAGACCTCCCCTAGGTGTGGCCTTCATATACTATTTAGGAGTACTTTATTCAAATATAACAATGATGTAAAATCCAATGGAGGGAAGACTCTGCCTATGGCCTATGGGATATTCATGGAGGTAGAAAAATATCATCTAGATAGGAAGGTTAGCTCTTAGGCACACCATGCAACTCTTTTTGATCTTTTAGCCTCCCATAGAGGTGCAACCCACAACCTTTCAATCCACTCTAATCACCAATTGTTTTTTAGTCCTAACTACCTTTGTAGCTCTCAATTTTTGAGCTTTAATTTGGCAATCCTTGGCCAATATGAATGAAATAAAAAAATTCTCAAGATTCTCTCAAATGAGGTGTTGTATCTAAGGAGGGAATACAATAATTAAAGTTTTGAATTCTAATATTAGAATAATATAACCTCTAATCTATCACTATAACCAAGGATATAGACCTCCTCCCAATGGGTATCATAGGCTCTAGTTCTAGGCCAAATAGGATGTGTTCTAAGATTAGGACCATAATAAACAAATAGTGACTAACCTAATACCACTATAATAAAGACTTCCTAATCCCAATGAATAAATTTCACCTATGCAAAATAATTATGTGCAGGATTCTACAACATAGTATTATCCATAGCTAGATGTTTACCATCCAAATTTTTCTTTTGGAAGAAATTTTTAGCAACCTACAATAGTACTAAAGGAAATTTTGCTCATCTAGACATATATTACTCATTTAGGAGTAGCAAACACACAAAGAGAGATATATAGATCCAACCTTCCCCTACTTTGGCCCTCCATTACTCAAATATCATACCTCTAGATCAAATGTTGGTCATATGGGATGAGGAGGAAGTATATGCTATCTAGTAGTGTAGATGTTCTCACAACCAACCAACCACATACTCAACCAAAATATGTGATAAAAAAGGTAATACAAAAACACAAGGAGAAGGATTAGGTGGTCCTACATATCTAGAAAAGGTAAACCAATCCAAGAAATTATGATCCTAACCCAACCTCACAAAATTATAACATAACAAAAAAATTTATGACCACTAGGTGGGAAATCTAGGAAATCCCAATGTAGCATGTGCTTCGGCTAGAGTTCGTAAAAATTCTTAATCAGTTAAGGAAAAACCTAGATATTGATTGCCACCAAGTGCCCCTTAGAATATCTACCCCTTAGAATCATCCAATGTATTTTATAATTTAAATAAATCCATGGTGGTAGTCTTTATATGCGATGTTTTGTCCATTCTAAGTAGAAGGAAAGCCTATAGGAATCCCTAAATAAATAGGATGAGATAAAGTAGAAGAAACAACTAGCAATTTTGTAAGTTTTTGGTCAAGTGGTAAATCAAATCATGCCCGTATTTCTACAAGTGTTTTATTTATATAGATAAGTTGATACATAATTGCCTAATTAATTCTAGGGTAAGTAATTTAGTTATGCCTTGAGCAATGGTCAAAGCATTAGGATTGGCTTTTTAGTCAATTAAAAAAAGGTAGTATTGTTAAATGGTAGCTTGGTCTAGTCCTTGGGATAAAAAGGAGCCTCCACACATGCTATATGTTTATCCTAACCTCATGATCCCACAATATGTACTGGAAATCAACCTTCTGACTTCATTTGGTATCTACTTATTAAAATATTTCACTACTATTCTTGGAGGTTATTTGTACATATATTAGACACTCATGGTCCTTAGGACTTAAAATCATACTAGGATCAAAATTCCTCCAAAACTACTCCATACATGCCATATTGAACACATGCTTGCAAATGAACCTGTTGAGTGGTGTTTTAACCCGATTGTGAAAACACACTCTCCTGTAGGATCCGAGTCCTAAATCCTCTGCTTGCAAAGAAAAACAATTTCTCCAAGGTTCTTATTATGCCGATTATTAATTATCAAGGATGCCGTTTAAAATGAAATGCTAAGAACACCTTAGGGTTTGCAAGTGGATGTTAACAAGGGGCACCGTGGTTTATTAATTTTGAACTTTCAATGGACTCAAAATGAATAAAATCTGCTTTAACCTTTAAATTTCGATGGATTTTCAATGATTTATTCAAACACAAGTAATTAAACCGCTGAAAATAAAATATGGGTTTGAAAAGCAAAGACAAAAGTAAACAAAAGTAACAATAAAAATAGATTACAATCATAAAGTCGTCACTAATCCGATGAAACCGAAGATACCGAGGCTTTCTACATGCAACCTAACCTAATGAACCCGCACATCCACACAATCCAAATAGGCCAAAGTAGTCTCGAGGGTTTCGTGGTAATTCCAGAAAATAGGCATTCGCATGAAGCAACCAAGAGATCTTGCATTAACTTCACCTAAAAACCTAAGAAATCTGGAAGGGAAATATAAACATTAAATCATGCATGCAAAAGTTACTCCTTCTTTCTCATCCAATAAGATGCCAACTCTCCGTATTTGTATTTAAATGATATCTCGATTACATTCAAAAATGTTCCAGGTGTGAAAGAAAATCCCGTAATAAAAAGAAGGAAATTGCCCAAGTACGGGCCCGAATAGCACAAAGCCTTCGTCTCTCGCAACTCCGTATTCGGCAATTTCCAACCCCTTCTTCGATTTGCATTTCTGGCTTTATAGCATTGTTATGGCTCTTCGATTTCCTCCCGTCGCTTCATTTCCTCTTCCCGTGGGCGACCCTTCAAATTCTCGCTTTTTCCCGCTTTGATTCACGCTCAAATTTGGAAACGCCCCGAAATTCGTCTCTCGCATGTAACGTCCCCGCAAGTTTGACACCCGTGCGCCACGTGTCGTGCTTTTCCTGTGTCCTGTGTAACGCTTACTGCGAAAAAAATGACAAAACTGCAAGTATGCCCGTTCATCTTCCTGGCCACGAAATCGCGACATGTCGCGATATCGCGACATGCTTTCCTGCCGTACGCGTCCAACGGCTTTTCGTAGCGATATCGCTACCGTTCTGGCCTTTGAGTCTTCTTTTTCGTAAGGCGTAGCGAAATCGCTACCGTTTCTCCGTCTAGCCTCCTTGGCAACTTTACGTCGCGACATCGCGACCATTATCATCCTCTTGCCTTCCTTCGACAAACCGTCGCGATATCGCTACCGCTTTTATCTTCCGTACGCCTTGGCAAAACTTGTCGCGATATCGCGACGTTTTTTCCCTCGGACCTTCATGCAGCTTTCTATCGCGAAATCGCGACCATTTTCTCCGTCCGTACAGTTTGCCAAAACACGTCGCGAAATCGCGACACTTCCCTGCTTCGAGCCTGATTTTCATTTCCGTCACGATTTCATGACATCTTCCTTGTACCGTACAACTTTGCCAAAATGCGTCGCAAAATCGCGACACCTTTCATCATCCGTACGCTTCTGCAAAACTCGTCGCGAAATCGCGACGTTTTTCCCCTCGGACCTTCATGCAGCTTTCTGTCATGAAATCGCGACCATTTTTCTGTTCCGTACGCTTCGGAAAACACGTCGCGAAATCGCGACCATTTTTCTGTTCCGTACACTTCGTCAAAACACGTCATGAAATCGCGACCATTTTTCCGTCCGTACACCTTTGCTGCAATCGGTCGCGAAATCGCGACGTCTTTCCTCATCGAGTCCTTTAGCTGCTTCCTGTCGCGATATCGCGACGTTTTTCCGCTTCCGTACACCTTTCCAAAACACGTCGCGAAATCGCGACACTTTTCATCACCCGTACGCTTTGGCAAAACACGTCGCGATTTCGCGACATCAATTATTTTCTTCCCAACAGCATGTCGCGATTTCGCGACACCTTTTCTTTTCTCCTCAATGACATGTCGCGATTTCGCGACATCCTTTTCATCCTGGTCACCGACACGTCGCGATTTCGCGACACCTTTTTCTTCCTGGTCACCGACACGTCGCGATTTCGCGACACCTTTTTCTTCCTGGTCACCGACACGTCGCGATTTCGCGACACCTTTTTCTTCCCCGGTCACCGACACGTCGCGATTTCATGATAGTTTTTCTGTTTCGTTGTCGTTGACCGCGCTGACCGCGATTTTCCGACATGTCGCGATTTCGCGACAATTTTCCGGTTTCGGTCGCGATTTCGCGACATGTCGCGATTTCGCTACCTGTCGCGATTTCGCGACCCCTTTCTACACTTGTGCATTTTCTTTTTTTTTTCAATTCTGGCATCTGGGTCACTGAGATCCTTCCCTGTGAGCCTGCAAAAAGGTGGGTCCCCAATTTTGGGGTGTGTTGTGGATCAACCACAACAAATGGCGACTTCATTGTCAAATGCTCTTGAGCATTTTAGTAAGAACCCAACCTGAAACATATCACAAACTCGTAAATACATGTTAGCACATAAGCAAAATAACAAATGCCCAAAGATCAAAAGTACATGAATCATCAGAATCATCAAGTATTAGCTCAATGTGTGCAATGTGTTTTCATTCCCTATCGTTTGAAATTGATCAACATTCCATTATCAGTTTTGCATGAATGCATATATGGGATGGTGAATGATTTGTGGTCCTAAATGAATGAGCTAGAAGATTTTGCTTTTCCTAATAAGCATGATCATTCTTCTACTATTATGTACAAGCATTCAAGATTGCCAAACCCTCTTAGGATCCACTAGTTCATTTCCTTATTGTATCCCAAAGTTGGTTATGAGTCCCTACTATTTAGAACCCATGTGCAAGTGAATGTGAAATCAGAACTTTGGGGAATCGGACTCCCACCCAACCGAGATGAGAGTTTAACCTTATCCTTACTATTCTCTGATTTAGAGTTCATTACCTCACTTTAAGCAAAATAATTAAACCAGTTATGGAAGAAATGGTCATGCTAGTCTAACCCTCTAGACAATCAGTGGTCTTGCTTTTTTAGGCAAGACATGATGCCATGCATGGGCATATCTAACCCCACAATCCAAAACTTATCTCCATTTCTTTGGACCTTGGGGATGACTACCCATCCCTTGCAGAGGACAAGTAGTACGATCCTTACAATCCAAAATAAAGATGAGATGGGAAAAATTTATTTATTTATTTATTTCTTGGACCTTGGGGATGACTACCCATCCCGGTTAGGGACAAGTAGTACGATCCTTACAATCCAAACCTTAGATATAAATCATTAATTCTATTGCTTAAACCTTGGGGATGACTACCCATCCTTTGCAAGAGGACAAATAGTACGATCCTTACAATCCAAGACTTACTATGAAATGAGACATAAGAGCTTTGGGGAATCTGATTCTCAACCAACCAAGATGAGAATTTATGCCCTATCCTTACTACTCCATGTGGGTCAAATCAAAGCTTTGGGGAATTGGATCCTCAACCTAAGTTTGATGAGGATTTAACCCTATCCTTACTACTCTGATTTTAAGCTTTAAGCTCTATGGAAGGATCATGTTGCATAATAGGATAGACATGAAAACCACTTTCGCTCAACCTTTTCTTCCAAGCTAGGTTTTGATCATTTTACTCAAGATCCTTTTTAATTTATGAGACGTGCTTGGTTCTAGATATCTCAAGACTCGGCTTCCAACCTTAGGAGCTACTTACATATATGTTATAACACAACCCTAAGAGGATTTGACATACTTTCATGGCTTGTACATAAGATGCATATGCAACTAAAATGAAATGTATGTGAGGTGAGATGGAATATGAATGCATTACTTCTTGAATTGTGAATGAAATGATTTGTCATGCAAAACTGATTCTTTCATATATCACAAAGTCAAACAATATAACTTAAAAAGTTTTGTGCTACTTGTGGAGCTTTTACAAGACAATTCCAATATTTCATATTCTCCTAATCCTAAGCATAAGTTGACATCTCAATTTTCTATTATTATTATTATTTATTTATTTATTTTATTTTTTTTTAAATTAACACACATGTCAATTGAAATCAAATCCATAATCAAAATCCTAACTAAACTAACAATCCTAAACAATAAAAACAAAATCTGAAAATCCTTCACCAACACCAACAGAATAATATCAAAGTCTCACAACCTAAGGGCTAAAATAATGCTTTAGAATCTGCCCATTAACTGGCAGCGTGAAATCTTTCCCTTCTAAGGTTTTTAGCCTGAAGGTGTTCTTCCCAAGTATTTCTGAAATCTGATATGGGCCTAACCAGAGACAATCAAACTTTTGATGGTTTCCTTTTTCCTCATGTCTTTTGTCCCATAGTAACACCAAATCTGAAATTCTGAATGATTTAACTTTGGCCCTTCTATCAAACCATCTCTTGATGACTTCCCGGTGTTTGTTCATGTGATTCATGGCTTCTTCTCTCTTTTCATCCAGGTGCAATAACCGGCTCAATCTAGCTTCAACTTGATCATCCCGTCCCCATGTACTCTTGTATGAAATGTAAGGTCTCGCAGCTCCAAATTTGCTGGAAATATCGGGTCTTGCCCATAGACCAAATGATAGGGAGTATTCCCTATGGATTCTTTCACTGGTCCTATCTCGCCCAAAGGGCAAACTTTAGTTGACTATGCCAGTCCCGAGGATTCTTTTCCAGAAACTTCTTAATAGTATTCAACAAATTCTTATTTGAAGATTCGGCCAACCCATTTCCTTGAGGATAGTAATTGGATGCAAACTTTAAGCTCACTTTATTATCATATGCCCACTCGCAAATTGTGTGGAAATGAAAGCTTTACCATTGTCACCGACAATAGAATCGGGCATTCCATATCTTGTGATAATTTGATCCTCAAGGAATTTAATCACAACGTCCGTGGTGGCATGTTTAGTGGGAATCGCTTCGTCCACCTTGTACAGATAGTCTCGTAGCCGTCAAAATAAATTTGTGAGAGTCAGAAGAATTTGGGTTAATAACCCCGATAAAATCCAGACCCCACTGTGCAAACGGTCTCATTTCAACTACAGGCTGCAACGGCATGGCTGCATTTCTTTCTCTATTTGCGACCACTTGGCAGATGTGACAAGATCGCACATGAGCATGCGCATCTTTGAATATATGAGGCCAGTAATATCCTGCTCGTAGGATTTGGTGTGCTGTAGGATTGGCTGCACCATGACCAGTTCCATGCTTGCCATGAAATTCTTGCAACACCCCGGCGGCTTCGTCTTTGCTCAAGCATCTCAGGTAGATACCTTCGTGATTTTTCCCGTAAAGTACACCAGACTTTATCGATAGTTAATAGATTTAAGCCTTAGAGCTCTCCTTTGTGTTGAATTCAAATTAGACGGGCACTTACCACCAATAAAAATTGCACAATATCAACATACCACTCCTCCTTAGCCATGTATTCGTATTTGAGCATTGACCCCGTTATTTGCGGATCATTTTCTGCGATCGCCCTCGCCAGTCCCTGTCCTCGAACTAGTTTCATTGGTTGGATTTCGAGATCAAATTCTTGGATGGTTGCAATCCACTTTCCTCTCTTTTCACCTAGTTCATTCTGTAAAAACATGGTCTTGACAGCAGAATCGGGTACAATGGCAATAATTCTCGCTGTGTACGATGTAATGCCTAAATTTTTTCACAGCTTTAAAAAGTGCGTACATTTGCTTATCAAGGATTGAATACCTTAATTGGGCATCTTTTAAGGGGGCACTTAAAAATGCAATGGGCTTTTCGGCATTATCTTCGCCTTTTTGGGTTAATACACTCGCCAAGGAGTGCTCCGATGCAAAAGCATAAATGTAAAAAGGCTTGGAATAGTCTAGGCTTATCAAGACCGGGGCTTTGGAAATGGCGTCTTTGATATTCCGGAAAGCCACTCTACTTTCCTCGCTCCATCTTACGTCCACATCTTTCTTGAGCATCCGGTTTAGAGGTTTAGCTATCTCAAGGAAAGCTAGAAATGAACTTCCTCACAAAATTGACTTGCCCAAAGAAAGACCTCAATTCTTTTTTACCGCTTCGGGAGAGGTAGGTCTTGGATAGCTTGTATCCTTTCCGGGTCGATGGATATTCCCTCCTTTGAAATAATGTGACCTAGCAGCTTCCCTTCCGTCACTCCAAAAATGCATTTCTTGGGATTTAATGAAATTCCATGTTCCCCGCACCTTTGAAGCACCTTCTTTAAGTCTTTAACATGATCCTCTCTCTTCTTCGAGAAAATTGGGATATCATCCACATACACGATGATGCATTTGCCTATTAGTCCTTTGAATGCGTAATCCATGGCGCGTTGAAAAGTTGCACCAGCATTTAATAGTCCGAATGGCATTCTCTTATATGCAAATGTCCCCCACTTGGTAGTGAAGGCTGTTTTCATCCTGTCATCTGGATGTATAAGAACTTGGTTGTACCTGGAATATCCATCGAGAAAGCACATCATTTCTGATCCATTTACCATTTGCAAGATTTCATCGATTGATGGCAATGGATAATTATCTTTCTGGGAGGCTTTATTAAGATTTCGAAAATCTATGCACAGCCCAATCTCTCCACTCTTTTTTCTCATCGGAACGAGGTTAGCCACCCAAGGTTGAGTGCCTAACGGGAAAAATGATTTTCGCCTCCAACAGTCTTTTAACCTCCTTTTCGATCAAAGGCTCCAATAGCGGGTTAACAACTCGCTGTCTTTGCCTAAAAGGCTTGGAGTCTGGCTTCAAAGGTATGGTATGCGTGATAATGTTCTGATTGTAAGTCTTTAGCTCATTGTAGTTCCAAGCAATACAATCTATGTAGTGCTTCAAAGTCTGTATTATATTGCTCCTTTCTTCCTCTCTACATGCCTTTGCTATGTACACCTCCTTTGGATTGTCCGCACTCCCCAGATTAATTGAATCGCATGCATCTTTGGGGAGCGGGACTCTTTTTCTTTTCTTGTTCTTGCATTCCATGTCGAACATTTTTTCTAATGAAACCACGTCTTTAGGAATTTTGTTGGATTGATACGCAGCTTCACTTTCTTCTCGTTTCATCCCGCCACCTTTGTTCCTCATCGATCACTTGATTTTCAAAAATACCCGAGTTTGTGACAAACTTGAAGATGTGCCTCGTCACACTCAAAAACCCGGAAATTCTTCACATTATCGGTATTGATGGACAAGGAACCAGCTCAATGGAAAACTTTTTACATCTTTTTATATCCACCGGGTTTAACATGCCCGCGGCGACTGCAAGAGAGTCTGCTATTCGATTCCCTCTCCTAGAAATAAGGGCTATGTTGAATGCATCAAACTCCTCCATGAGATCCATAACCCTAGTCCTATAAAGGCTCAGTATTTTGTCGCGGCATGTATACTGTCCTTTGATTTGCTTGACAACCAACTCAGAATCACCCAAAACCTTCAAGCATTTAACATGTTTGCTCAATGCTAGACGTAAACCGTAGATCAATGCTTCGTATTCTGCCACATTGTTTGTGCAAGGAAATTGCAATCCATAGGCAGCCAATAATGGTTTACCTCCCCGGACCAGCTGAGCTCGACTCCGCCTCCCCGCTCCCCGTCTAGATTTTGATCCATCAAACTTGAGCAACCACGTGTGATCTTTTTCCTCAGAAGAACCACCATGACACACTTCTTCTTTAAGTTCATCAACAACTTTCTCAACATCAAGAGCATAGACCCCTAGGTCTGGCTTAGAAAACTGAACCTCATTCGGCTTGTTAAAATCTGTTATAATCTCCTTAAGCCTCGGTTCGTTTTCCACTCTGATTTGGTTAGCAATGCCCTTCCATGGCAGCCACATATGCGAGCAGTTTGTTGCAAAATAGCCATTCAACGTTTTCATCCAATCTCTCGCAAGTAACATTCCATACCTACTTGGGATGTTAACCACCAAAATGTCTACAACCTGCTGGACCCCCGGGTTCAGAATTTAATTGAATCTTGACATCATATAAGGTCCCTACTACATTTACCTCCGAACGGTCCAATTGCAAGACCGTGCATTTGGATGAAACCGGTTGTAGACCCAAAATTTGACATATCTCCGTAGGCATGAGGTTGCTCGTGGCTCCCGTGTCTACCAAACAGCTTATGCAAGTTCTTACCCGCAATTCTCAGAGTTAATAAGAATGGCGGGACATCCCTTCTTTCCTTTCGCAAAATCAGGTGGGATTCAGCTCTTTTTTCCTTCCACATCGGATCGGGTGAGTTCAAAGCTCTTATCAACGCCTCCTTTTGACCAGGCAATTTAGTTGCGTCCAGGAATGAAAGGCTAGATTTGGACTTCTTCATATCCTCCACTACGTCATAATTTGGTTTTTCGAATTTTACCGTCTTCTGGACGTCATTAGACATTTCTCTTCCCGAGTGGAGGGGGAGGGTTGTTACTTGCCTTTGTATCTCGGAGGAAGAATAGAACTGTTTGGAGGTGTTGATGAGGTTTTAGGGGCTTTAGACTTACTCCTCAAATGGTACCCATGAGTCCCCTTTCTAAAATCTCGAAAAGCTTGCACCTCCCTGCTCCAAAACTTCATCTTCTTCCTCCTCGCTCTCACCCTCTTGGTGATATACTCGTTTCCATCACCATAATATTTTCATCTTGCTGATACGATGGATCCTCATTTGATACCAGCTCCAAATCATCAACTTGTGCCTGAAGACAATGAGTGTATCTAGCTATCTCAGGACAATTCCTTTCATTGTGTTCTTTTGTGTTATGTAACCTGCACCCTCTTTCCCATGCCAAATCTGAAAGATTCAAAAGAGAATTGGATTGGCTAGGGCCTGCAGAAGCATCTAATTGATTAGCAATGGGAGCAGGAACTCCCCCATTGTTTGGCTTAGTGTTCCAATGCCTCCCTCTATTGTTAAAATTCCGACTTGGGTGAGGGGCACGGGACTCATGCTTCTCCTGTTGAACCCTGTCATTACTTAGTTTATGCACTAGTTTCTTGAGCTCTTCGACTTCCGAAAAGACATCCTTCGGTGGAACCACATTGTTATTAACCCCCATTGGATTTGCATAATTGATGGGGTCTTGATTCCACATTTGGGTGGGGTTCTCGAGGAATTGGATTCCCAAATGGATTGATACCTTGAATTGGGATTGGATTCGGAACAGGAACTATGGCTTGAGGATTGACTTGACTAGTTTCCTGCGTAGTTGATTGACTGTTCTGCAAAAATGCAGGAACAGGTGGAATGGCTGCGATTGGTTGGATTGGAATGGGTGCATATGCGGGTGCTGATGGATACGGCTGCGGATATGGGAATGCGTTCATACTTGGCATTTGTGGTGCCATGAGCTGATTTGCCTGGGGAACTTGACCATATGGAGCACCCTGTCCCAACATAGGCATTTGGGTAAACCCGTAGCCTTGCGGTGTCAATTGCTGCTCAATAGTCATGGCTTCATTATAGGCCAAATCTAGTGTGGTCATGGATTACACCTTGCAAACATGGCTGTCATGGGGTCCAATGCCCCAAAATATATCTCGCAAAGCTACTCGCAGGATCGATGGCAAAATGTCTAATTGCTTCGTTATAGTTCTTTTGGAATCTCTCGATTAAACATTCGGATTGGTTCCCCTTGGCCCCGTTTGCATGTAATAAACCGATTGTAAATAGTTGCGGGATCTAAGGGAGACCTAAATTGATTGACAAATGCATTTTCCATTTGTGTCCAAGAGGTGATTGAACCAGTTGGCAAGCATATATACCATTCATATGCTATTGGATCCAAGCTCATGGGGAAAAGTCTGCAGGCTACATCTTCATGCTGAACTTGCAGCCTAATTAAAACATCTCTATAGGCTTGGATATGTTCTTCTGCTGTTCTTAGGCCATCTGGCTTGTATTTAGGCAGAAATATTTCAATGTTCTTGGGGATTTCATGGATATCCCCAACAATATTCAAAGGAGTATTGTTAGCTCCATACTAAGGAGTTGCTGGAGCTTGAGCCATTTGACTCATAATTGATGTAGACAGACCTACAATAGCAGAAGAAATGTTACAAACTATAGGCACACTAGGGGCAACAGATACTACTGGCGTAGGTCCACTCGACGTTCCTGGAGAAAACAGTCCTTTTGCTACCGGAGTGCTTACGACTTGCTTGACTTTACCCTTGGGAGTACCAGTAAGGTCGTGAAAAATGGTTTCTCCGGTTGTTTGAGACCTGGTCGCAATACGGCGTGGTGGGTCCAGCCTGCTTGAGGAAACCCTCGGCTAGTTCGAAGAAAACCTGCAACAAACAAAAAAAAAAGTGTTACAGTTTAGCTGTAAATTATTTCGAAATTAAATTAAAACAAAATATTCAGATATAAAAAATTAAAATAAATAAACCGATCGGCCCTCCTTCTAGCGCCAATCTGTTGAGTGGTGTTTTAACCCGATTGTGAAAACACACTCTCCCGTAGGATCCGAGTCCTAAATCCTCTCGCTTGCAAAGAAAAACGATTTCTCCAAGGTTCTTATTATGCTGATTATTAATTATCAAGGATGTTGTTTAAAATGAAATGCTAAGAACACCTTAGGGTTTGCAAGTGGATGTTAACAAGGGGCACCGTGGTTTATTAATTTTGAACTTTCAATGGACTCAAAATGAATAAAATCTCTTTTAACCTTTAATTTTGATGGATTTTCAGTGATTTATTCAAACACAATAATTAAACCGCTGAAAATAAAATATGGGTTTGAAAAGCAAAGACAAAAGTAAACAAAAGTAACAATAAAAATAGATTACAATCAGAAAGCTGTCACTAATCTGATGAAACCGAAGATACTGAGGCTTTCTACATGCAACCTAACCTAATGAACCTGCACATCCACACAATCCAAATAGGCCAAAGCGAGTCTCGAGGGTTTCGTGGTAATTCCAGAAAACAGGCATTCGCATGAAGCAACCAAGAGATCTTGCATTAACTTCACCTAAAAACCTAAGAAATCTGGAAGGGAAATATAAACATTAAATCATGCATGCAAAAGTTACTCCTTCTTTCTCATCCAATAAGATGCCAACTCTCTGGATTTGTATTTAAATGATATCTCGATTACATTCAAAAATGTTCTAGGTGTGAAAGAAAATCCCATAATAAAAAGAAGGAAATTGCCCAAGTACGGGCCCAGAATATCACAAAGCCTTCGTCTCTCGCAACTCCGTATTCGGCAATTTCCAACCCCATCTTCGATTTGCATTTCTGGCTTTATAGCAATGTTATGGCTCTTCGATTTCCTCCGTCGCTTCATTTCCTCTTCCCGTGGGCGACCCTTCAAATTCCTGCTTTTTCCCGCTTTGATTCACGCTCAAATTTGGAAACGCTCCGAAATTCATCTCTCGCATGTAACGCCCCCGCAAGTTTGACACCCGTGCGCCACGTGTCATGCTTTTCCTGTGCCCTGTGTAACGCTTACTACGAAAAAAATGACAAAACTGCAAGTCTGCCCGTTCATCTTCCCGGCCACGAAATCGTGACATGTCACGAAATCGCGACATGTCGCGATATCGCGACATGCTTTCCTGCCGTACGCGTCCAACGGCTTTTCGTAGCGATATCGCTACCGTTCTGGCCTTGAGTCTTCTTTTCGTAAGGCGTAGCGAAATCGCTACCGTTTCTCTGTCGGGCCTCCTTGGCAACTTTACGTCGCGACATCGCGACCATTATCATCCTCTTGCCTTCCTTCGACAAACCGTCACGATATCGCTACCGCTTTTATCTTCCGTACGCCTTGGCAAAACTTGTCGCGATATCGCGACGTTTTTTCCCTCGGACCTTCATGCAGCTTTCTGTCGCGAAATCGTGACCATTTTCTCCGTCCGTACAGTTTGCCAAAACACGTCGCGAAATCGCGACACTTCCCTGCTTTGAGCCTGATTTTCATTTCCGTCGCGATTTCGCGACATCTTCCTTGTACCGTACAACTTTGCCAAAATGCGTCGCAAAATCGTGACACCTTTCATCATCCGTACGCTTCTGCAAAACTCGTCATGAAATCGCGACGTTTTTCCCTCTCGGACCTTCATGCAGCTTTCTGTCGCCAAATCGCGACCATTTTTCTGTTCCGTACGCTTCGGCAAAACACGTCGCGAAATCGTGACCATTTTTCTGTTCCGTACACTCTGTCAAAACCCGTCGCAAAATCGTGACCATTTTTCCGTCCGTACACCTTTGTTGCAATCGGTCGCGAAATCGCGACGTCTTTCCTCATCGAGTCCTTTAGCTGCTTCCTGTCGCGATATCGCGACGTTTTTCCGCTTCCGTACACCTTTCCAAAACACGTCGCGAAATCGCGACACTTTTCATCACCCGTACGCTTCGGAAAAACACGTCGCGATTTCGCGACATCATTTATTTTCTTCCCAACAGCATGTCGCGATTTCGCGACACCTTTTCTTTTCTCCTCAGTGACATGTCACGATTTCGCGACATCCTTTTCATCCTGGTCACCGACACGTCGCGATTTCGCGACACCTTTTTCCTCCTGGTCACCGACACGTCGCGATTTCGCGATAGTTTTTCTGTTTCGTTGTCGTTGACCGCGCTGACCGCGATTTTCCGACATGTCACGATTTCGCGACAATTTTCCGGTTTCGGTCGCGATTTCGCGACATGTCGCGATTTCGCTACCTGTCGCGATTTCGCGACCCCTTTCTACACTTGTGCATTTTCTCTTTTTTTTTCAATTCGGCATCTGGGTCACTGAGATCCTTCCCTGTGAGCCTGCAAAAAGGTGGGTCCCCAATTTTGGGGTGTGTTGTGGATCAACCACAACAGAACCAAACACCAACCAGATATTCATAGATGAAAAAGAGTGGCCAAAAATAACTAGGTAGATAATACATTATTATAACCAAAATAAGTAGTGTATTAATGAATTTTATCACCCAACACAAATTTTGAGCTAATTGGCATGGAATAGGTCTAAGAAAGCGTGGTCGTAGACTCTATCTAGCTTTGGAATAATAAATAATATAGGGGGAGAAGTTCCAAAGAGAAAAAAAAATTCACCAATACATAAATGGTTTAGGGAAGCTTATGAGCTACTAGATTTTTTAATTCTCCTAACCTACCAAGATATCCAAAGTAGATACCTTAAAATTTAAGTAGGTAACACTTGGTGTTTGGTTCGTTCTATCGAAATAGTAAAAAATTAGACTATAAAATCAAAGCCTAGATGGTTAGGATATAAAAGTTCCAAAAACATGGAAATAAAAGTAAACATGGCAATAAAAGTAGTATTAGTTGGGCATCATCCACATGTTGAGGGATATCTCAAAGAATACAACCCTAATGTTAGACTTTAGCAATTTTATATTCCATCAAACTCATTAAGAGCTACATGAATTCAGGGATACTCACACCTTCCAATTGCATTATTTTTAGCCCATTTAATACTTTTTAAAAATGTCTAGTTATTTTGGCATTTGAGCAAAAATATGGAAGGATAACTAAGAGTAGCTCATTTTCTTTGGATGGAAGTCCTCTCCCAGGATCCCTATTATATTTTTTGGATAAGTCCTTGGTACCAACTTTGAATGAAATTAAGGAAGACTCTAGTGCATTATTGAAGTAGGTGCTAGGGACCTACAATTTTAGATTAAAGGTGATTGGTATATCTTGGATGACATCACAATTATATACCTTTTAGGTTCAAAAAAACCATACACATGTTTCCTAGGTATGCGATAGAAAGGATAGTCTTCTTATAAATATTGAGATAGGTAGATTAAATTGATAGAACCTATAGAATGGTACTGGGAAAATAATATTCTATGAATTCCCAATACATATGGACAATATATCTCAAATACAGAGTAAGGTTGAATCAACATTAGAATATAGACTAAAAGAATTAGGGTTAGAAACCTTGAAATATATCTAGAAATATGACCCAAACAATAAGTTTATTGCATGTCTAGCAAATGCAAAGGTTTCTAGAAAATTCAATCATGAACCTAGGCCCAAAATTGATGTGTTGGAGTACATAGGAAGGATTTTACTCACCACTCTAGAGAGCAATTTTTTCCATGAAATCCTAAAAGAAATTGTATGAAATATTGTATATGAATATGAATAATACCAATCCCAAATATCAAGTCAATATTTCCAAGAATAAGCTAATATAGAAGCTAGGGTGAAGCAATAATAAGATTAGATCCTGGTGGAAATTCTACCAGGAATAAAATGATATTGATATATCCTTTCGGGGGACTAGACCCAAATTAGGATGAAGCTCTCAATCAATGCTATAGCATGGAACATTAAGAAGAATATCCCCATAGCATAAAAAGGGATAATTAAGAAACCATGAGCATGAAAATATGTCAATAATCTCAAATAGAAGATATTTTAGTTGCAATATAAGTTATGGTCCTATAAGAGAACCACATCAACATAGTCAAGATATCTAAAAGGTGAAACAAAGTGAAATAAAAATAAGTAAAAACCCTCCAAGAAAGTGAATATTGGTCTTGGAACTAGAATCATTAAATGAATAAGCAAAAAGAAAATTCATACATCAATGTACCCCTCCACCATCTATGGTAACAAAAATCGATGAAACTATTCAAGTGTGGAGAAGGTTATTTTATTGGATAGAAATATGACCACAACATCTTCCTTCATATTTGTAACACCCTTTGAGGTCACCCTTGTCATCACCCCTATCTCTACCACCTTATCCACTCTACCATAACTTATCACCTTCCAACCAATACCATATACAACCCTTACTACATAATAGAACCTTGTTGAATCATCATATACGTAGAGGAATTAGTACCTCAGTACCAATAAATCCAATACCAAGAATGATACTTCAAACAACAAGAGGTATTCAAAAGGGAAAATAACCTAAAACAATCCAAATTAGGACTATTTGTGATTTGTAGAATGTTTCTCTATGTCTAGCACATATGGAACCCATCATCTTCAAGGAATATGGAGAAATACAAATTCAAGTCCACCAAGTGGTTGCTAAAAAACCAAACCTTAGATATGCCCAATTGGAGAACATGTCTAAATTTACAAAGTAGGCTAGAAAAATTATAAACCATTAATACCTAACTCAAGAGATAAGGTTAGCACAAAGGTAAAAAAAATTGAACACCAGATACACCCTCAAAATGTCTTGAGCTAAATTCTAGATATTGAAGTCCAATATGGAAAGTTCATGTCACAACTAGAGGAGATAGAAGCTTTGAGACATGAGTTGGAAAAATAGAGAAATGATATTGCCAAGCTAAAGAAAGAAAAGAGTGGCATAGAGAAAGTATTTAAGTTAAAGTAGGCATTTTAGAATGAAGTTACAAAAGCAATTGAATGTTTTATTGTAGTGTTGGAATTCATTTGGGCTATATATAGATGAAGCATTGAGATCAACAAGGTCATATAATGGATTTTAGGATAAACTAGTCCTAAGCTTACTAAGACACAGGTTTATAAGATTTATATTGCTAGAATGACTAACCCAAAAGGAACGGTTATGGGCCTAACCCAACAAGAAGAAATTATTATTTTAAATATAGAAATAATTGAACTAGATCAGGTTTAATGCCATTGCAAGACCTAAGTAGATACCTTGATATAATTAGTAGGATAATGGAGAGGAAATGTTACCACCCTAATTAAAAATGGTCTCCCCCCATTTTGAATCTATAAGGTAATATCTTCCCTAAATAAAAATTCCAACAAATATTAAAAACGAAAGAATGCCAACACATCATTTGAATTCTCCACCATAGATAAATTGACTTAGGAATTAAGGCCTATGGTAAAGCTTGAAGTGTATCTCTAACAGATTATGGGTCAAGCTACCCACATCCATTAGGAGGCAATATGGGAACTCAAAAGATATTATTTACCTTACAGAAGTAAGTATGCCATTAGAAGGTGAATGAGAGGAGATCCAGGTAATTATGAGATAATTTCAATAGCCCATTCATATTTTTTATGGTATTTTGACCATGCACTTGATGGATAAGGAAACTAGTTTTTGGGTTCTCTATGTCTAAGAGGCTAGATATCACTGTAAGTAACCAAAGCTGTAGTGAATTATCACTACACACGGAAATATATATTCCCCTCCTTTTATGCAAAATTGAAAGAGTGCAACGAAGACAAAGAGAAAAACAAGTAAAATATATAGGAAAGAGAGCTAAGTATGCCCATGAGATTGAAGTGTCTAGTAATCATGGTCTTGTAGCATTAACCTAAAATTTCAAAAGAATCAAAACCAAATTTAGAGGGGAAAGCATGCTTAACTAGACTATGTAATACATAAAATAAGAAAAAATAGAACTTCAATCAAAGTATGAGGAAGAATTATACATAAAATAGTGCTAACCAAATTTTTGGTAAAAAATGAAGGGCTAGTCAAGAACTAAATGGGATTAACTAGACTTTAAATAAACTATCTTCACTATACAATAATAATCTTCTAAGTACTTGGATGGTGCATTAAAGAGGCACACATAGTTCTATAGTATTTTATACTAATACAAGCCCGAGGAACCCCTTAGACTCCCATCATATACATCAAAAAGAGCTTTAGCCACCTTACAAAAAGGGTATAACTTCTTCCATGTCATTGGGGAAGATCAACTTAGATCAAATGTACATCATTAAATATTAGTCTCTTATTTTAGATGATCTTACTAGTCATAAATTATAAGAATAAAAAGACTATATTTCTAATTAACCTTTGAATAGATAGGAATATGGAATTATTTGATCCAAGAGTAAAACCCTTCTATACCAAAAATCTTGAAAAATAGATATGACAGGGCAGACATATGGAGACTACACTTTGAAGGGATAGCATAGGCATCTACTTGGTATCCCTAAAAGGAAATAAGGTAATGTACTCATATAGGTTACAATTCAATTGTACAAATAATATTGCAACATATGAAGTCTTGGTTCTTGGTCCCCAACTTGACAATAAAAAGGGAATCAAAATACTTCAAGTATTCAAAATAAAAATAGGGATAGCATAGGCATCTACTTGGAGTACATAAAAAAAACTAAGGTAATGTACTCAAATAGGTTGTAGTTCAATTGTACAAATAATATTGCAAAATATGAAGCCTTGGTTCTTAGTCCCCAACTTACCAAGAAAAAGGACCTCAAAACACTTCAAGTATTCAATGAGATATATTTTATCATCAAATAGGTAAGGTCTTATTGCCTAACCAAAAATAAAATTATTATGACTTAAATACATCATGTTTTGGACTTCAGAGAGGATTTTGATGCTTTGAATTTTGAAGTCCTACCAGGGGTTTAGAACATAGACATAGACTACACGGAAATCATCTAGTCCTAATGTGATCCCATATACAACCTAATATAAAATCCATAGCATGTAAAATTGATATTCATGCTAGCCATATTGACAATGATATTAATTAGCAAATATTTGATAGTGTTGAACATATCATTTGGTTTATCCAATAGGAGGTTGAACTTTTTGGAAAAATGGGTCCCTATATTGAAAGGACATATGATGATCATTTTATAAAATTAAAATCTAACAAAATTCCCAAAGGACTCTCCATATTGGTATTCTTGTTGAATTTGAATGATTGTTTTAAAGGGAAGAAAGGTATGAAAATTGACAATAGGAGTTACCAAAAAATAGAGGTGGCCTAGAGTCAAATGCTAAAGGTATGAAATGTAGCCATCCTAGAAAAAAAATAATCCCTTATCTATCTCTATCAAAAATATAGTGGGGTGATGGCATGAAGTTATAGATATCTAAAAGGATATGACACAAATATCATCTAGCATAGCATCAAACTTACCCTCAACACAAATCCAATAAGACAAAAACAGAGGCATGTTAACCCTATGATAGAACCTTTCATAAGAAAGGAAGTAGATAAGATGATTGAGATAAAAATCATATATCCCATTAAATACACCACATGGGTCTCAAACCTGGTGTCGATATGGAAATATAATAGATAAATAAATTTGCGGATTCACTTTAGAGACTTTAATAAGCCTCCTTGAAATATAATTATCCCCAACCCTCAATAGGCCAAAGTTTACAAATGGTCATTGGATCCAAAATACTTTCCCTACAGGACAATGTTTTTTGAGTATAATCAAGTATGGCTAAATGATGAGGATCAACACAAAATTACTTTCACCACCAAGTGGATAACCTTCACTTATTACTAAATACATTTTGACTTGTTTAATATTTATGCCACATTCCAAAGGGCCATGGAAATCCCCTTCAAAGGTCTTATTAATAATATTATCTTGATCTATCTTGATGACCTAAATGTCTTCTCCAAGTAAAGGAGAACCACATGATACATCTAGAAGATGTTTTTAGATGATTTTAGGAGTTTGGTGTGTGTGTAAATTCAAAAATATATATTTTGTGTATTCCTTAAGGCAAATTGTTGGGACATGCAATTTGGAAAGATAATATCATCATCTATCCATAAATACACTAGGCCATGTGAATATTTCTCTCCATAAACATAGGAGGTATATCCAACATTTCTTTGGGTATATTAACTTTGTTAGAAGGTTTATGCTAGATTTTTCTAGTATTTTTAGGCCAATGACCCTTATGCTTAAAAAGGACTAGCCATTCAGAAGGACTATATAAGGAAATAAGGCGTTTGAAAAAATAAAAGGGTTTATAGTAGAGGCTCTAGTTATAGCAGACCTAGATTTCAATAAGGATTTCATTATCTAGGATTTCATAGGGGAATTCAACGTTACAACCTTGTTTAGACAAAAATATGATAATCAACATGAACACCTAATTGACATTTGTATCCAAATATTGAAAGGCTATGAAGAAGTTTATAATTTTCTTTTAAAAGCTATTGTATGCTCTAATTATAATTGAATAAATCCAATAACCTAGTATCAACTAATAATATCATTGCACACATCATCCACTAGAGCATCAAAATATATAGTGGGAAGAGAAATTAGTGAAAAAAGGTCATGATGTATTACTAAGTTCCTAGAACTCAATATAGAAATCAAGCCCACAAAGTGGGACAAAGGAAGTGTCTTATGTCAAAATATGGTAAAAACATTGGCTAGTGGATGAGTAGATAGAGACCTATGTCTAGTTAATACTCAATGATGAACATTTAGACTACAAAATTCCCTTTGTTTTAATTGGATATGTTTAAAAAAAAATGTTGGTGTTTTCTTAAAGTGTGTAGAGAAATCTCAGACCTAGTGTTTGTTCATCAAATTCCATCAAATATTCTCATGAGATCACTTATCAGTTCAACCCACCACTACCAATATCATGAGGGACATGTACTACTATACCATCACGTTTTTAGATGCACACCAATGGGTAATTAAATTTAATGAATGTAAAATTTTCATGAGAAGGAAAAGGAATGTGTCGGTACCTCTAAAACCCATAATGATAGATGAACCATTATCCTAATAGCAATTGGACTTTATCAATATTATTAACCCTTAATTGAGTGGAGGACATATATAGATTATCACTACCACTAACTACTTCTCTAGATGGACCAAAGTAGTGCTACTAAAAGAAGCTACCAATAAGGTGATAGTTAAATTCCTAGAATAAATCATAACCTAATTCAATGTCCTTGATACTATCATCATAGATAATGCCAAATAATTTAGGGGATCCAAAACCACTCAATTTTACCACCAATATAATATATATCTAAAAAAATTCTCAAATGATTATCCCCAGTGTAATGGATTAGTCAAGTTCACTAATAAAAGTTTTATTAGGATCCTAAAGAGGTTCGGTTCAAACAACTAGAAGTATTGGTATTTGCATATTAGGGAGACCTTATGGGTCAACATGATTACCCATAACAAAGTAATACAATATTCACCTTACACCCTGGTCCATAATAGGGAGGCTTGATTACCTATATTCATAGAGTTATTGGCATTACAATTACTCTATTCGCTATACTTCCAAGATAATATTGTCATAATGGTAAGGATGGTAAAACTCCTCAAGACTAAGAAAAAAAGGAATATATCCAAAGAAAGGTTATTAAGACATCAAAGAGTAACTAAAAAATGGTTCGATAATAAATACACCCCCAAAGGTTCAAAGTGGGAGATTGTGTACTCAAGTGTGATGAATATAGAAGCAAGATAAGGCACCATACTAAATTCAACACCATATGGTACAACCTATACATCATAACCACTTGTAACAAATAAAATGCATTTGAATTATCAAAAATAGATGGTGATCCCTTTTTTATTGCTATAAATAGGATCTACCTTAAGAGATATCCATAGGCTCTAATCATATTACTTAAAAAAGACAAAATAAATTTATTTTATATAATAACATTTGATATTTTTGGAAGCATATTATTTTGTGCAAGTAATGCTTCAATAAGAAATGGGATCGAAGCTCGTGGATGGTCAAATATTGGAAATATTCATAGTTTACAAGCCACACTAAAAAAAAAAGGATCATTATAAAATATGGAGAAGGACATCATATCTAGAGAGGATTTCATGATAATAAAAACCATCTTATTGTATGGCATGAATATCTATAGTTATGGGACTAGATTGATGCTCAAAGGAGAACATAAGAACATCAAGAATACAAACATGCTATCATCCATACATTAGGAAAGATGATCTCAATTTGCATAAGTTGGATAAAAGGAAAAATATGAAAAAGAACATTCTACTTTTGATGTGACCTAAGGAGGTGGTAATTTTCTTGTATCATTTTTACAAGGGCAATATGGAATCAATTTAAATGAAATTATTGAGGATAGAGAATGCATTAATCCATGTAAAGTGAATTCAATGCAATTTGATGGCACTTTCCTAGAGGAAACTTCTATAAAGGGGGTTGTTTTACATTCCACACATTAAAGGTTCACATTAGCTAATCTTGTGATCTTCTCTTCCCTTCAAGTTCACTCTTAGTGACTCCATTATCAATATATAAGATTTTGTTATATAGTATCTTCATATATTAGGAGTAGGAGATCCCCTATGTGTCACCAAAACTATACTAAACATTAACTAAATGCTTCCATATCAAGTGGTTCATGCCACAAGATTTCTAAGGAGATTGGTTAAAGATATTATTCATTGGATACTTGAAGTATATATGAATAGATTTTGGATACAAAGCCATATCAATGTTCTAATTCCAATTATACATTATCTATACTATGCTCAATAGCCATTTTAGTGATATCTAAGCAAAATATAACCATTGGTTAAAGACAAGGAACCATTTCAATGATAAATAAAATGACTCTAGCATTGGTAGGTGTGTGATCTAGATAGTGGATATAGGTTTGTTCTACTTTCCTATGGATAAGCCTTCAGATATAGGTATTTTACACATCTCTTTGGGTTCATATTTTATGCCCAAGAATCCATCGTTTATATTTTACACTCACAAGATATAGGAGGTGTAAGAACCAAGCAAGAAGAATTCATCATTCATGGGAGAAAAAAGAAGCCCCTACAATGACCAACATCTAGGAGCTTTGTGAACCAATCACTATGACACTAAAAGACCTTTGCAATTGATACTTCCAATGGTTACTCAAAATTTAGTCTAAAGAAGCCCCACATTGAGACCCTTTGCATCAATGCTCTCACTAAAATGAGGGAGGTAGGTCAAATTTTATAAATTCATAGGAATATAAATCCATATTGGAGCACTACAAGTAATTGAGCCACACATGCCATATGATATCAAATATACAATGGGATGTAACTACCCAGCATGCAAAAGGAGTAGGCAAGCTTCAAAACCATGCTAGTTATTGGATCTCTTATCAATGATTAGAACTCTTTTAAGCTTGAAGCAAGTGATTGAGAGTGCTAGATCTAAAAAATTCCTTGATATCCCATCCAATGGATTATTATTATATACACAATATAGAGTCAATGTAATAAAAGAATCACCACCACACTTAGGAGCTAGATATGTGGAAAATATGGCAACCACTTATGGGAAAAAAATATGGTAGCATCAAGAATCAGTAAGAAGATGTCATCATTGGTTGGAAGCGTCACCAGAGTTGAATAACATAAGAAAAATAATTGTGGTTAAGTGTATGGTGACTGAACTAGTTGAATGCCACATGGAAGAGGCTACCTTGACAACCTACACCATTCAAGGAGTAGATTCAAGAGGCCATTTTAGACATCTGATTAGAGGACACCATCCTAGTTATGATATCCACTAGATTGGTCCATGACCAACCTCTACCTCTCACTATAATAAACCTCTAGATTGAGTGAGTAACTTTATTGAGGATGTGTTATTCCAAAAAAAGTTAGGCAATGACTTGGGAATTTTTAGTTTTAAAAACCTTGAACCATCTAAAATTAATGGCAAAGGATACCTCACACACATCTCAAGGAGGAATTCATAGTAGAGGTGGTTGAAAATTATAGAAATCTAAAAAATTTGAGGCCTTTGGAATTAATTATTCCTTATCTAGTGAACTCAAGACCCCTAAAATAAAAAGGAAAAAGGATCTTAGAAGTGAGTTAGAGATGGTGCTCCAAATACCTTATGCAAAGTTGTAAAAGAGGAGTCTCTATATTTTTGGCTATAAATATGTATGCAAAATTCATTTGGGAGTTGCATGCCCATGCCTAATATCTATCATTGTATGATCTTCCATTTACCCCCTTCATTTCATGTAAGCTAGAATTGTGCCTTGAGTAGCATTGCTAAAGAGCATCGAATATTTTTTGTCTCATGTCTATGGCATCTTCTGATATATCTATGATAGTTATGACTAAATTTATTCTTTTCTACATCTATTATGTTTTCTAATGCATGAGAATAAATTTAAATCATGTTCAAATCCTAATTGTTATTCTTTGATGAACATGTTCAATTTATTTCATTACACACTAAAATTTTATATATTAGTGCATAACCCGTAGTTAGCATAGGATTATTTATTTTATTAATAGATTAAGAAGGGGATTGAAATGGACCCATACCTTTTACATAAAATTCCTTAAAAGTAGATCATAAAAGGTGAAGAAAAAATGGTCCAAGTCTATATGAACTATTAACAATCATAAAGAACCAATCTAAAGCACCTGATAAGAAACATACATACTATACTTCCAATAAAAAGAATAACCAAATAATAGTTGACTTTAAAAACATAACAGTCTACCATATATAGAATGGGACACCCATAATAGTTTTCCCTAAGAGCTGAACCCCAAAATTTAGCTTCTTTCAACTCGAAAGTGAACATCATTGGGTATTTTTAGCTTCTCCTTAGCCACGAATTTAATAATTTGAAGTGGAAATTATCTTCCCATATAATAATATCATGAGCCTCCATCCCCATGTTTACCAGTAAATCTACAACTCCATTCCCCTCTCAATAAATATGCTTCAACTAAAGGTTGTGATAAGACTACATGATCTCTTTCATCCCCACAACCATATCTACAATGCTCCAACCAACTTCCTATCTTTATTTTATAATATTTATAAGGTTTAGGGTGTCCCTTTCCATGATAATTTTTTTATAGTCACCTTCTTCGATTAACTTGGTCCTTGTAAAAATGTATGAGCCTCGGTAAAATGGTTGAACTGGATGGATAGAGGTTCAAAAAATGCTTGCACAATCATCCTCCTAGGATCCCTAAAAACTCCACCCACACCAGTAGATCTTGTGTTCCCTTTCATAGTGCCATCAACATTTAGTTTGATCCACCCATCCGGAGGGGGTTCCTACATAACTTCCAACCTTAAAGACCTTAACAAATTCACACAAATTAAAGGCTTCAAATTATAGTGAATAGCAATGGATTCATTGAGTGTACTTTTATCTACCTCAAGAAAGGATAAGGTTTGAGTGTTCTCCATAGCAACATTGAGAATACGAAAAAGTAACCATAAAAGCCTCTATTTTCCTATTTTTAAAAGTTATGTTATTCCTCTCTTTCCAAATTTTCCAAAGTAAATGGGGGATACAAAACCTCTAGAGAACTTTCAATCTACCATTATTGAAAGGAGGATCCCACTCTACACATAAATATCCTATAGTGACTTGGAAGATCCAAGGAACATCAAAGGGTTCCAAAACATTCTCCAAAATAAATATAGCAAAGGAACATTCGAGAAAAATATGATGAATTGATTCCAAATTATGTTCACATGAATAACATCTATTTACAATAGGGATGCCTCTTTTGTGTAAATTGTTAATAGTTAATATTCTATTTTGAGCCACAAACCATTATAAGAAATCTTTTTTAGGGATGAGCCCTTTAATCCATATTTTCCTCATTGAAAACCAACTTCTACATTTTGTCTCAAGAAAATCATATCCAGGCCTAACAGAGTATTTTCTATTATTTCCCTCCTTCCAAATGAAAGAATCGCTAAAATAGGAGGACAATAGAGGATGAAAATGGAGCCATATTTTTATATTTTTAAAATAGCTAGCTAAGTTTGTGCTTAAATCTAGAGTAGATAAATCTTTCCAAAAAAAAATTACTATTTTTGTTTGTTATATAATCAACAATGTTGATACCAAAATGGAGGGATAGAGTAGGTTCCAATGTATTTATGTTCGGGTCCTTCAAAATGGGAATGTTCTTCAGACAATGATTTTTCCAAAAGTTCATGTGATTTCCATATCAAATATGCCAATGAATTCCTTTACATAACAAATTTCTAATGTCCACAAGAATGTTTCAAAAGGAAGATTCAATTGGCAAGTCATTGGAGTGTAATTTTTTTTTCCATTTAATAAATGCATGGCTTTGAGGATCTTAACCCACTCAAGCTAATCATTTTTCAATAATTTTCATCCTATATTTTACATCAAGGCTTTGTTCATCTATTTTACCCTTCTAAAGTCAACCCTCCTACATCTTTAGCAGAACATATTTGATCCCAAGCATCCGAGGCAAAGCATATTCTATATTTTGATCAAGACCAGAGGAAGGATCTTTGAATATGATCCTATTTAATCCTTATTTTATCTAGAATCTTTGAAATATATATTTTTGGAAAAATGAGCAATTTTTGTTGTCATTGATTTCAAGAGGTTTATTTCCAAGTTTCATCATTATTAATGTCATTAGGAGTTTTTTCCAAAAGGCATGGAAGAGGTTTAAAGGAATAGGATATAATATTTATTTTTAATATTATATGCCTAAAGAGACCTAAAAGTATGAAGACCCAAGGAAATAGAAGCAGGTTTAAAATAAAATAATAATAATATACAATTTAATATTATAATATTATGAGAAAAAGGATGAGGTGAAGAAAACAAGGTCCAATGAATTATTAAAAATAATTTATCCTTCAAAAGACCCATTGAGCAGTTGCAAAGGATTTAAGTTAATTTATTTAAATTAAAATATTTGAATCTAAAGGTTAAAATTTTAATTTAAATAACTTTGGGTGCCAAAGTTAAAGGTTAAAAATTAAATTTATAATTTGAATTTCTAAAATCAAATTTGAGCCGACGTCAAAGCAAAAAGGATAAGGTGTATTTAAAGGGGAATTAATATTTTAATTTCCCCATCCATGCATTCGAATATCAAAGGTTATGCTAACATCATGTGTTGCTTTGTTGTGAGTAAGAAGAGGCTTTCACATCTTTTAAAACCATTTGAGGGCAGGCATTTGAATAAATGCATGTGGCATGACCAAAGTGTTTCATAATGTTGGTTAGCATGATTGGTGGTCAAGGGTGTGTTAAGTCGTTCGTAGGGTAGAGGTTAGGATTTTGAATCCCACATGATCATTTTTAAAAGGTAGGAAGTTTTATTTTCAATCACCAAAATCTGCGAAGGTAACAAGTTGGAGCGAGTGTGTTTAGGTACTTGTGTGGGTGTGTGGCCCAATAGCTATATAGCCTTTGGCTAGAGCACAACGGTGGTAGTTGATCATAGGTTCTAAGTGCAACCAAGGCGTGCGCTATTATTTTTGCAACGTGGGCCAAGGTATATGAGGTAAGTGCATTATAAATATAAATTTTGTTTAAGTTTTAAATTGTTCCAAGGTTGGGAAGCACTTATGGTATTAAGGCCACATGATATTTTAGATAGTGTCTTGGTGAAATATAGGGAGTCATAAGGGTATTTGGATATTTTATATTATTTTGTGCTTAGAAAAAATAAATAGAGGTTGGAGTAATAAGGGTTAAACAAGGGATTAAGTTTTATAAGTTGAATATCATTTTTGGGAGTTTATAAGGTGTTTATAAATGGAATTGGTCTTCTATCCATTAAATAGTTTGGAATTAATAAAGGAAGGTGATTTTTATGTGTTGAATGATATTTTGAGAAGTTTGGAGGTAATAAGGTGTACTTGAGACTTGTTAATTTTTGTAATGGTGAATTAATTTTTGAGGAGAATATTTGTGGATATTTTGAGATAGGTTGTTTCTATCTAACCTTGAAATTGACAAAGAGGATTTGATTGTGATTAAGACAAGTTTTGAAGACATATCTCCATCAAAACAAAAAGTTTGAGCACATGTGAATGAAATATTATTGGATTGAATGTCATGAAATGCAAAGTTGGAGTGAAAAGAATTTTTTGAAAAGTATTTTTGGAAATATTTGAGTTTTCATGTGCATGATTTATGGATGTTGAAATACCATGAGTATCATTGTTATGTGAATATTGAGAACTATCTTGAACTAGGGTTTGTGAAAGATCATGAGTATCATTTTTATGTGATATTGAGAACTATATTGAACTAGGGTTTGTGAAATATCATGAGTATCATTGTTATGTGAAGTTGAGAACTATCTTGAACTAGGATTTTTGAAATAACATGAGTATCATTGTTATGTGACATTGGATTATCTTGAGTCAAGGTTTGATATTCATAGTGTGAGTGATTGAAAGTATAGTCAAATACTTGGTTAGGGTTTGTAATCAAGTTGTGTTTTATTGAGTGGATATTTGAGTGAAGTTGGTTGAGCATTATTGATTGAAAGCATTGGATTGATAGTTCATGTTTTGTGAAACAAATTATACCTTATTTCTGAATTGATTTTAAAGTGAGTTTGAAAGTGATAGAGTGATTTACGTGTGTGAAACATATTGAGTCTTACCATTCTCTATATGTTTCTATGGTTAAACAAGATTATGAGTGAAACTTGTTTGTGTGATTGAAGAGGTTTTCTGAAAGGATTATGTTGAGTTGTGTATGCAATTTATGTAATTGATTTAAATGAGCTTTTGTGAAAGCTAGTGGACTTTTTTGATTAAATCCTAGAGGGGACTTAAGAATAGAGTTAAGCAAGATTTTGTGAAATCTTGTGAGAATATTTGAGTAAGTCCTAGAGGGGACTTAAGGACAGAGTTGAGTGAGCTTTTGTGAAAGCTTAAGGACATATTTTTGTGAGCTTTTATAGAATATTAAAAGCAAAATAGAGTTAAGTCTTGGTGAGAACTTGTGGATAAATTTGAGACAAGTCTTGGTGAAGACTTGTTGAGTAGATAGAGCAAGCTCTTGAGAGGATTTGTTGAGCAGATTTGAGGTAAGTCTTGGTGAAGACGTTGAGCAAATTGGACAAGTTCTAGGGAGGACTTGTTGAGAAGATTTGAGATAAGTCTTGATGAAGACTTGTTTAGCAGGTTGAGCAAGTTCTTGAGAGAACTTGTGGATAGATTTGAGGTAAGTCTTTGAGAAGACTTGTGAGCAGATTTGGTTGATTGATTTGTTTAAGCTTTGTGTTAATAATTGAGGTAGATCTAGTAGAGTTTATTTGTGATTAGATCAAGATTTATGTTAAGGATTGACGATAGATTTGAGAAAAGATTTTGGTGAAAATTTGAGGGTATATTTGTGCTAGACTAGAGATAGACTTGTGAGAATATTTGTGATAGAATGAAGGACAATTTTTAGTGAAAATTTGAGATAGAGATAGATTAAATTTGAGTGAAAGCTTTAGAGGTGAAATAGTAGAGTATAATAGTATCTAGTGGATAGAGATCCATTAGACAAGGCAATGAGTATAGAGGTCTTATGAGTGAGTATAGAGGTCTTCAATGGAGAGAGATCCACAAGACAGTGTAGTGGAGGCAGTAGTCTTCTATAATATCATCAACTAGAGCAAAGGAGAAGGAGTTCTTGTGTCGATAGAGATCCACAAACCAGTAGAGAGGAAAGAGTTCTTGTATGTATAGATATCCACAAAATTAATTAGGGGATTGGTATCTCCTTTGGATAGAGGTCCACACACATTGTAATAGGGAAGGATTCCCAAGAGACTTTTTGAGAAAAATTTAGTGAAATATTTTCTTCGTGGAGTAGCCTACATTGGGTGAACCGCATAAAATTGGTGTCTCTATTGTGTGTAATGATTTATACATTGCTTTTATTACTATTGTTGATATTTCCATTGATTATATTGGATAATATTGTTTGGGAAAAAAAGTAAAAGTTTATCTTATACTGTTCACCCCCTATCTCATTATAAGCTTATGTTATTCAATTGGTATCAGAGTAGGTTCCTTCAAAAGAGTTTAACAACTTGAAGGAAAATATTACAGGAACACATATGGATTCTCAGAGTGGATCTTTAGCAAATAAGGCACCATTATTTGATGGGAATAATTATGCATTCTGGAGTATGAGAATGAATATTTATCTAATGGCACAAGGAAATGATATATGATAAGAAGTTGAGGATTGGTACACACCACTAACTACTCCATCTATAGATAAATATGGTAAGCTCCTACAACTAAATAATTTAAAGGCAATGAATGGAATATTAAATGGTTTATGTGAATCAAATTTTGTAAAAATTATGCATCACACATCAACAAAAGAGATTTGGGAAAAGTTGCAGAAAACATATGAGGGAGACAAAAATGTCAAAATGGCAAAGTCACAATAAAACATTTGAATATCTAAAGATGAAGGATGAGTAGGAAATTTCTACATAATTACTTCATGTGTATGAGGTTGTTAACTCCATGTAAGGTCTTGGGTTTAAATTTGAAGAAACATATGTTTGTCAAAATATTTTAAGGTCACTCCCTAAGAGGTATAGTGAAAAGGTTTCAACCATAGAAGAAACAAAAGATATTGAAACTTTGACAAGGGATGAGTTACAAGGAACTCTCATAGATTTTGATATGATAATAGGAAAGTATCTTATACCCTTGAAATAAGTAGCTTTCAAAGTTACAAAAAAGACAAAGGATAAGAAGTCATGTTCAAGTAATGAATTATCCAGTGACGTAGAAGTAAACTATGGTAGAAGGAACAAGGACACAAGAAAGTATAAAGGTACAAAAATAGTAAGTGTTTCAAATGTGGTAAATATGGTCACTATGCATTTATTTTCCAAAATCTATAAATATTAGTGGTGATGAGAAACAGGATCATAAGGACAGGGAAGCAGGAAAATCCAAGTATCAAAAGAAGAGCAGGTATGGACAATACAAGCAAGGAAAGAAGTTTTTCAAAAGGTATAAAAAGAGTTTTTATGCAGATAAGACAAGTAATATTTCAAGTGATAGTGATGGAAGGCCCTCAGATAATGAATAAGAATAAATTCTATTTTTGACAGTTGAAAAGATGATGTTAGAAAAAGGGCACCAATAATTCTCAAGTATTTTAGGTGTGGTAACTTTAGTCATATTAAATATAGTTGTACAAGGAATGGATTCAGTTTTAGTGAATATGAATATGAATATGCTCTTGAAGGTCCAGAAGAAGAAAGCTTTCTTATGGAAATAGAAGAAGAAGGAAGTGCTTATATTGAAGATAAATCAGAAAAGAATGAGGATGACCTAAAAAACAAAGAATAATAATAGGAGGAAGGAGAAGTTGATCTTGAGGGTGAGATTATTTCTACTCTTAAGGAATTAAGGAAGGTAAGAAAGTAGAACTCAAAACTCAAACTTCAATTTAAATAATGTGATGACGAGAAAGGAAAGCTTATAGAAGATTTAACACACTCAATATCTAAGACAAGGAGATATAAAGAGAATTTAGAGGTGAAAGTCTTAGAATGTGAAATATTAGAGCATGAAGTAACTTCACTAAGGAAGGAAGTAAAAGAGTCTAAATACAATATACACAGGTTTGGGAGAATCTCAAAGAACTTGGATAATATTATCAACGTACAAAGATCTTCATCAAACAAGATAGGACTTGGTTTTGAAGAAGAATATAGAGGATGAGGAGAGGAGTCAATCTCAAGCTCCAAAGAAGAAGAAGATTTAGAAGAAGAGAGTGAAATAGAAAGTGAGACTTTTAAGGATAAGTTGGAAAATAGAAATTTCATCAAGGAAAGGAACAATGCACAAATAAGGAACAGATGGAACAGGAAACATCACAGGGAAGAAGAGACTAAGAGATCAATGGGGTCAAGCCAAGGGTTATTCAATGGATGTTGCTTCTCATGTCACAAGTCTGGTCACAAGGCTTTGCAGTGCAAGACACATGAAAGACAAGGATGTGGTTTCACCAATAGAAATTTCATAAATGGATTTCTCTTTCAAGGGTATTGCTACTCTTGTAATCAATTTGGTCATAAGGCAATAAATTTCAAGGTTCATGATAGGGATGGATATGCCTTCACTAGGAGGAAATTCAAGATATTTGCACCTTCAAGGAACCACAACATTAAGTGTTATAAGTGAAACAATGTTGGGCATATGGCTAAGTGGTGTAGAGCAAAATTTCTAGAGACAAGCAAGAATAAAAACATTTAGAGGAATCAGAAGGATTAGTTGAGGAAGAAGGTGGACAAAGGTAAAGATCAATGTATGCTAGGAGTAGATATACTCCCACCCCAAAATTAACCACCTCAAATATAGAAGGTGGGGGAGGGGCTAAGCTAAGAATATTTAGCCCTAAGCCCCAAAGGTGGCCCTTTGCCATTGATGTCAAATGGGGGGAGATTTGAGTTAGGGAGAGAGCATTCAATTAGGAGGAGCAGTTTCTCAGGAAGAGCAAAACTGAAAAAGGTAAAAGAAATGGTTAAAGGAAAAGAGTTGCCATAAATGACAAAGGGGAATATTGTTGAAAATATGAGCAATTTTTGTTATCATTTATGTCAAGAGGTTGATGTCCAAGTTTCATCATCATTAATGTCATTAGGTGGTTTTTCCAAAATGCAAGGAAGAGGTTTAAAGGAATAGGATATAATATTTATTTTTAATATTATATTCCTAAAGAGGCCTAAAAGTATGAAGACCCAAGGAAGGAGAAGCAGGTTTAAAAATATTATGGGAAAAAGGATGAGGTGAAGAAAATGAGGTGCAAGGAATTATTAAAAATAATTTATCCTTCAAAAGACTCATTGAGCAATTGCAAAGGATTTAAGTTAATTTATTTAAATTAAAATATTTTAACCTAAAGGTTAAAATTTTAATTTAAATAACTTCGGGCACCAAACATAAACGTTAAAAATTAAATTTATAATTTTAATTTCTAAAATTGATTTTGAGCTGACGTCGAAGCAAAAATAATAAGGTGTATTTAAAGGGAAATTAATATTTTAATTTCCCCATCCATGCATTCGAATATCAAAGGTTATGCTAACATCATGCGCTACTTTGTTGTGAGTAAGAAGATGCTTTCATGTTTTTTAAAACCATTTGAGGGTAGGCATTCAACTAAATGCATGTGGCATGACAAAGCATTTCATAACGTTGGTCAGAACGATTGGTGGCCAAGGGTGTTTTAAATCATTCGTATGGCATAGGTTGGGGTTTTGATTACCCACATGATCATTTTGAGAGGGAAGGAAGTTTTATTTTTAATTTCTGAAATCTGTAGAGGTAACAAGTCAGAGCGAGTATGTTTAGGTATTTGTGTGGGAGTGTAGCCCAATGGCTGTCCAACCTTTGGCTAGAGCATCACAATGGTAGTTGTCCATGGGTTTGAAGCACAGCCAATGAGTGCACTATTATTTTTGCAATGTGGACCAAGGTGTATGAGGTAAGCACATTATAATTATAGCTTTTTGTATGTTTTAAATCATGCCAAGGTTGGGAAGCGCTTAAGGTATTAATACCACATGATATTTTAGATAGCGCCTTGGTGAAATATAGTGAGCCATAAGGGTATTTGGATATTTTATATTATTTTGTGCTTAGAAAAAATAAATAGAGGTTGGAGTGATAAGGATTAAACAAGGGATAAATTTTTATAAGTTGAATATTATTTTTGGGAGTTTATAAGGTGTTTATTAAGGGACTTAGTCTTCTATGCATTAAATAGTTTAGAATTAATAAACAAAGGTGATTTTTATGTGTTGAGTGATATTTTGAGAATTTTGCAGGTAATAAGGTCTACTTGAGACTTGTTAATTTTTGTAATGGTGAATTAATTTTTTAGGAGAATATTTGTTGAGATTTTTAGGATAGGTTGTTTCTATCTAACCTTGAAATTGGGAAAGAGGATTTGATTGGGATTAAGATAGGTTTTGAAGATATATCTCCATAAAAACAAAAGGTATGGCACATATTCCTTGTGAATGAAATATTGTTGGATTGAATGTTGTGAAATGCAAATTTGAAGCGAAAAGAATTGTTTGATAAGCATTGTTGGAAATGTTTGAGCGATTTTTCATGTGCATGATTTGTGGATGTTGAAAGACCATGAGTATCATTGTTATGTGAATATTGAGAACTATATTGAACTAGAATTTGTGAAATATCATAAGTATCATTGTTATGTGAGATTGAGAACTATCTTGAACTAAGGTTTGTAAAATATCATGAGTATCATTGTTATGTGAAGTTGAGAACTATCTTGAACTAGGATTTGTTGAAAGAACATGAGTATCATTGTTATGTGATATTGTATTATATTGAGTCAAGTTTTGATATTAATAGTGTGAGTGATTGAAAGTATAGTGAAACACTTGGTTAGGGTTTCTAAGCAAGTTGTGTTTCATTGAGTGGATTTTTAAGTGAAGTTGGTTGAGCATTATTGATTTAAAGCATTGGAGTGATAGTTCAAGTTTTATGAAATAAATTATACCTTATTTCTGAATTGATTTGAAAGTGATAGGGTGATTTGTGAGTGTGAAACATATTGAGTCTCTTACCATTATCTATATGTTTCTATTGTTAAATAATATTCTGAGTGAAAATTGTTTGTGTGATTGAAAGGATTATGTTGAGTTGTGTATGCAATTTTTGCAATTGATTTGAATGAGATTTTGTGAAATCTAATGGATTATTTTGAGTAAATCCTAGGGGGGACTTAATAACAGAGTTAAGAAATATTTTTTGAAAGCTTGTGAGTAGATTTGAGTAAGTCCTAGAGGGGACTTAAGGACGGATATGATTGATCTTTTGTGAAAGCTTAAGGACAAATTTGTGTGAGATTTTGTGGAAGCTTACAAGCAGATTAGAAGTAAGTCTGGGTGAAAACTTGTTGTGGAAGCTTACAAGCATATTAGAGGTAAATATTGGTGATAACTTGTGGATAGATTTGAGATAAGTATTGGTGAAGACTTGTTGAGCATATAGAGCAAGCTCTTAAGAGGACTTGTTGAGCATATTTGAGGTAAGTCTTGGTTAAGACTTGTTGATCAGATTGGACAAGTTCTAGGGAGGACTTGTTGATCATATTTAAGATAATTCTTGGTGAAGACTTGTTGAACAGATTGAGCAAGTTCCTGAGATAAATTGTGGATATATTTGAGGCAAGTGTTTGAGAAGACTTGTGAGAAGATTTTATTGATTTATATTTTCAAGCTTTGTGTTAAGTCTTAGGGTAGATCTAGTAGATTTGATTTGTGATTATATTAAGCTTTGTGTTAAGTCTTGAGGACAAATTTGAGGACATATTTTGGTGCAAATTTGAGGGTATATTTATGCCAAACTAGAGATAGACTTGTGAGAATATTTGTGCTATACCGAAGGACAGTGTTTAATGTAGATTTGAGATAGAGATAGAGCTGAGATAAGTGAAATATTTGGAGGTGTTAGAGTAGAGGACAATAGTATCCAATGGATAGAGATTCATTAGCTAGTGTAGTGAGGATAGAGGTCTTCTAAGTGAGGAAATATGTCTTAAGTGGAGAGAGATCCATAAGCCAGTGCAGTGGACGTAGTAGTCTTCTAGAATATCATCAACCAAAGCAAAGGATAAGAAGTTCTCCTATGGATAGAGATCCACAAACTAGTAGAGGGAAAAGAGTTCTCTTTTTGATAGAGATACACAAACTCTATTAGGGTATTGGTATCTCCTCTAGACAGAGGTTTGTAAACATTGTAATAGGGTAGTATTCCCAAGATGTTTGTTGAGAAAATTTTAGTGAAATATTTTTTCATGGAGTAGCCCACATTGGGTGAACCACATAATATTGGTGTCTCTATTGTGTGTGATAATTTATGCATTGCTTTGGTTATTGCTATTGATATTGCCATTGATTATATTGGATAATATTGTTTGGGAAAGAAAATTAAAATTTGATCTTATACTATTCACCCCCCCTCTCAATATAATCTTGTGTTTTTTAGATATAAAATAAATGGGAATACTTTATAAAGAAGACTTCACAAGTTGAGCTTTACCTGGCTAAGAAGACTTCCTCTCCAACCTATTAAATTTTTTTCTAGTCTATATAGAACTTGATTCCAAATATGTTATTCCATCCTACCTTTGATCATAGGCATACCCAAATATGTGGATGAGAGTTCTCCAATGTCACACTTAAAGATAAAATAAACTTTACTTTTTAAGTTCACTTTTTCACCAATAGCCTCTTCATAAGACACTAAAATATTTTTTATATCTTTATATTGAGGTACAAAAGAGCAAGAGATCAACAAATTATCATCAACAAACTATTTATGATAAATAGGGTCTGATGTTGAGGCTATTTTAAAACCATCTACTCACCCACTTTCGATAGCCTCTAAAATAGATCTTCAAAGTGCTTCAATAATAATAATAAAATGACATAGTGCTAATGGATCCCCTTGACAAAGATCACACCTAATTTTAAAGTAGCCAACAAAGACTCCATTTACCAAGACTAAAAACATAGCAGGTGAAAAACACTTTTTACTCAACCCCACCCATTTAGTCTAAAATCCAAATTTCAATAGGACTTTGGTCAAGAAGTCCTAAGAAATCTGATTGTAAGATTTGTTCACATATAATTTTGGAAATATACCAAACCTCTTTCTATTTTATATATAATAAATAACCTCATGAATGGTAATTATGTTATCCAAAATTTATTTATAATTAACAAAATCACCTTGCTAATCTTCCACAATAAAAGGTAGAACCCTCTTTAACCTATTGAAAATAGTATTGGATAAAAATTTATAGATAGTTTTACATAAACTAATAGGCCTAAAATTTTTAAGATGTCTTAGTAACATCTGATCCTACAATGTTCTAGAACTTGTGATTAGATCCAAAAATGTGGAATTGATATCCTTAGGAAGGTATTGGGTTCTTTGGATCTCCTTGATAGCCTTAGTAACATCTGATCCTACAATATTCTAGAACTTATAAAAGAAAGGATTTGGGAAAGCATTTGGTTTTGGGTTCTTTTTCCCACCTAGATTAATCATGGTCATTCTAATTTCCTCATATATAAAGGTAACCATAAGAGAAGAATTCATTTGATCATTCACTAATTTTGGAATATTAGGAAGGAATTTGCTTTCAACTTCACCATTCACTCTCATAGGTTCTCCCAGGAGGCCTAAAAAGTAACTGACAATTTTTACCTTGACATCCTTTGGTTCCCCTACCACCAAGCCATCATCCCTAACCAAATTCTTTATATTATTGCTACCTCTATGTCTTAAGGTAGATACATGAAATAATATAGTGTTTCTATCACCTTCTTTAATCTAAACTAGTCTTGATTTTTGTTTTCTAAACACTTCCTCACAAGCCACAATATTATGATAATTAGCTAAGATCTAGTGTAGAGTCATTCTACGATGATCATCTAGACCAACTTGGTTCACTTCCTTTTCTATATTTTCAATATTCAACTTTAGATCCTTCTTTTGAGTAGATAGATTCTCGAAGACTCTTCTATTCCATTCCTCAAAATTGGCTTTAGTCCACCTAAATTTATAAGCAATTTGAATATATTAGGGCCCCTTAAAAACTTTTGCCATAAATATTCTAAAATAGGTTTAAATTTTTTGTGATTCATCCACATCAACTCAAATAAAAAAGGGCTCTTATGCTATTCTCTTTAACTTTCTATTTCCCAAAGAATAGGATTATGGTCAAATCCAATATTGAGGAGGGTCATAAGATTAGTGTGTCCAAATACCATCAAACCTTCTTGAGAAACTAAAAACTAATCTAGTTTTATCTGAATCAATTAGTAACCCAATCTCCGATTACTCCAAGTATACTTAATCTACCTAAGATCAATATCCATTAACTCATTATCACTCAAAAACTTATCAAATTCATTCATTCCCTCTGACAAAACTAGAGAGCCTCCTTTCTTATTACATGAGTAAAGTGGTGTATTTAAATAACCCACAGACACCCAAGGAATATCTTTGAACACTTCCATTAGACAACTCAGATCTCTCCACAAAGAGCATCTTCCACTCATCAAGTTAGGGGTATACATGTTCATCAAAATCCAATTTTGGTTATATTATAGACTATGACAAAACATAGATATGGAATTGCTATTATTTACATTAATATTTGGCCTTCAATATTATCCTTATTCCATAAACACATAAGCCCTTTAGAGGCTCCATTGTATGGGATAATCAGACAATCAGCTTCTCTCCATAAAAACTGCTTTACACTTTGAGCATTTTGTACAAACATTTTTGTTTCCTGGAGCATAACCATATCTAATTATTTTTTATTCCTTAGTGTAAAAATATTCTGGTTTTTCTAAGGAATGTTCAATCCCCTAATATTCTATAAAATAAAATAAATTTTATATTTTTTATGGGGTTTTTCTCCCTAGATTTCAAAACTCTCTAAGATTCATTCATCACTTCCATCGTTGTTTTATTCTTTTGTATTTAAATATTTTATGGGTGATCCATTTGGGTCTCAAAACCAACATCAACCTTTCCTTTTTTTACTTCTAGTGATTAGGGTACTAAGTCCATCACTCTAAATTAAGGTAATATCCACATATTTCCTAGGGCCACAATTAGTAGGATCATAAAAATCATATTCATCCAAGAAAGATACTACATCAGATGAAAACTTATCTACTTGCTTGGATGCTTTAAAATCCTCTATCATAGATTTATCACAATCTAAAACTTGATGACAATCAAAGGTATTCCTACATTCAATACCGACATCACAAACAAAGGCAACAACCAATGTAATATTTACCTCTAAGAACTTTCCATCAATTTCATATACCACAAGGTCTTAAAATGCACCAAAATCCAAGGTTTATGTGGGAGCTTTGCTAGACTCCTCAAGAGCACCATTAAAACCTTTCCTATCTACCCCTAAATCAGATGCTAGAAAACTTGGATTTAGGTTTTGCTTCCTTTCTCATACCTTTTTTCCTTTATCAACTTTTTGAGATAGAGCACAAGTGAAGTTGGGATGACCAAAGTTCTTGCATATTAAGAATTTTCTATCTATGTTATCATATTTTAAAGGCTAGGTCTAGACCGCAAACTTAGACTTGATTTCAATTGACTTTGAAATATCTTTATTAGGCATAACATTAACATAGAATATAGCATACAAAAACATAGATCTAGCAATCCTAACAAGATTTACCATCACCATATCTCCTATTTCAATTGTAATTATAGCTAGGATATCCTCATGCCAAAGATATAAGGGAAGTCTAGGAAGAAAAACATACATGGGAGCTTGGGCAATGCATTTATTAGGGTTGAAATTAGGTGCCCACTTCCTTAAAAATAAATCTCTATGCCCAATGAAGCATAAACCACCTTAAAGAATCCTATCACAATCCTCCAAACCATTGAGCCTAACCAAGAAAAATCCCTTAGGTAATGCAACAATCTCAAAAGAACCCTTAGGATGCCATTTTAACAAAGCCCACTTTCTAATAGGATCCAAATCGGTACAAACCCCAACAAATTTCACAATAAGATAAAAATCCCCATGGGAAGCAACCATATCTGCAAGAGGGTCTAAAACCAAAAGTCTTCCTAAGAAAGAAAGGAGATTTAAACCTAGGTTCATTGGTTTTTGCTTCAACTTAAGAAGACTAAACCAATATTGGACCCCTAAGACAAAATGTTGATGAAATAGCACATGCTCGAGATCATTTTTATTATCATCGCTTATCACAGCCAAACATATAATGCTTTCTTTATCCTCACCAACACCACTCTCCATATCCTAACTACCTTTACAAAATAATCATTACCCTAACACTCCCCATGATATGACCTTTATAACTCTCCTCCCCATCCCCACCATCAATCTCCACACCCTGACCTTCATCACTCCTTGCATCTTGATTTCCTTTGCTTCCACCTTGCCCACTAATCAAACCTTGCAAACTAAATTTACCTTATTGTTTTGATTTCTCCATTACCTAACTCAGTTGTGGATTACAAACCCTCCAAAACCACCACTAGTTGAATCAGTTGTAGATTATAAACCCTTTGAAGCCACTGCTACTTGACTTGGATTTGGATTAAAAATACTCCAAAGTCCCCATTGCCTAGCTTCAAACCCTCTAAAATCATTGTTTATTGACTTAGCTATGGATTAAAATTATTCTAGAGCCATCATCGCCTAACTTAAAAGCCTCTAAAATTGCCACTACCAGGCTTCAAAACTAAAGAGAAATAAAGAGCCCAGATAAAATAAATCAAAAAAGCAGTAATAATAGAATCAAATAAGATCACAAATTGATGCATTACACAATATTTATCCTAGAAACCCTCAACTGGGTAAAAAACCATCACAATATTATCTTATTATTGCATAAACTTGATCATATCTAATATAATAATATTCTCCTTTTGTCTCTTCTTAAATCCTAATGCAAGTGCGATATATATAACAAAGGCACATGCATATATTTTACAATATCATGGGTAAAAAAGCATGGGTTCAAATATAGTAACCCTAAAATCCCATATGGGACTAAAAATAACTTTAAAACTCTAAAATTTGAACCTTGGCGAGTATATGTATAGAGTTTCCAGTACCTTTTAGTTTTAGTCCCACCAGAATAACAAGAAAAATATTCAACATATTTCCAGCATTCTCCCACTTGTTGAATACTATCCATATGGGCAAAAAACTATCATTGTCAATTGTCAAGGGCAATCATGCCCATAGATCTTCTACACCAAGAAATTTTTTGAGTAGGTATATCCTTTGTTAACGAATCAATAGTATTCTTCTCTGTATCAAATTTCTCCAATATCACCTAGTTCTCTTCAACCATATATCTCAAAAAATGGTACTTGATATCAATATGTTTTGATTGATCATGAAAACTAGGATTATTTACCAAAAATATTTCACTTTGACTATCACTGTTAATTCTCATAGCCTTCTATTTAAGAATTACTATTGAACACAACCTCTATAGCCACACTACTTCCTTACATGTATGAGTTGTTGTACTGTACTCTACTTCTGTAGTGAATAAAACAACTAATTGCTTTTTACTCATCTAACTTACTACCCCTCCAAACAACCTGAAAACATAAGAACTTGTGGATCTTCTCTTGTCAAGATCTTTAGCCCATCCAACATCCACAAATCCTTGTAGATTTACAATATTATTACCTCTAGAATTTCCTCCATAACAGATAGCATAATCTATAGTTCCATGCAAGTATTTTAAGATCCTCTTCATAGCAGTCCAATATCCCTTTCCTAGATTTGACATATATCTGCGAACTACTCTCATTGCATGTGCAATATCAATTTTAGTATAGACCATTGCATATATCAAAATCCCCACAACACTAGCATAAGGAACATGGTGCATTTCTTTAATTTTCTCATATTTTTTGGGACACTGTTCAGCAGATAACTTTTGACCAACCGAATATGAAGTACATACTGGTTTACAATCATGCATTCTAAACTTTTCTAGTATCAAATCAACATGTTTTCTTTGATTTAACCATAACTTTCTATTTTCACAATCCCTTATTATTTCTATTTCCAAAATAAATTTTGTAGCAACCAAATCCTTTATGTAAAATTCAGAGGACAACAAATATTTGAGTAACTTTATCATCTCCTTACTGTTACCAATTAACAACATGTCATCTGTATACAATCCAATGACAACAAAGTTTTAACCTTCCTTTTTGAAATATACACATGGATCGACTTTGGTTTTTCCAAGCCCAAGTGTCAATATAAAGCTATCAAATTTTTGGTTCCACATCCTTGGAGATTACTTCAACCCATAAATAGACTTCTTCAGCTTGCATACCAAGTCCTCCTTACCTTTTACCTTAAATAATTCTTGTTGTGATATATATATCTTCATCAAGTTCACCATGTATAAAATTTGTCTTTACATCCATCTGTTCTATTTCAAAATCAAAAGCAACATAAATAGCCAATATAAATATGATTGAAGCTAGTTTAGCCATAGTAGAAAAATCTCACAAAAGTCAATTCCCTCAACTTGAGAAAATCCTTTTGCTACCAAGCGAGCCTTGTACTTCTCCAAATTTCCTTCTATATTGTACTTCTTGAATAACCACTTACAAACAATAGGTTTTCTACCAGGAGTTAATTTAACCAAGTCCCATGTCTTATTTTTATCCAAAGACTCCATTTCTTCTTCTATAGCCCTTTTCCAAGACTTATTCTCACATGATTTAAGTGCCTCATTTACAGTCTTGGGTTCTTCATCAGTAACTGATAAATTAAATGCAAAATAAAAATTTTAAGGACTATACCTATTTGGAAGTCTTCTCTCTTGATTTGATCTCCTCAAAATTGGATTTATAGGTTCTAAATTTTCATCTTTGTCCTCACCTTCTTCCTATGAATATTCATATTTAGAATCTCTCTGTAATTCAGGTTCTACCACTGGTTCTTCCTCTTATTCCAATTTTACTTGCACTATTTCTGGTTCTTTGCTTGGTTGCATTTCTTGTTTTAAAATTTTTTTTTTTCTATAAATATGAAATTATGAATATAAACAACCTTTTATGCTTATGGGTTCCAAAACTTATATTCTTTAACACGAGTACTATAACCCATAAATATGCATTTTCATATTTATAATTTATCTCAGTCTTTTTCTCTTTTATGACATACATATAAGCATCACAACCAAAAACCCTTATATATTTGAGAGAGGGTTTCTTATCAGTCCATACTTCAGATGGAGTCCTGTCTACCAAAGCTGAGGTAGGAGATATATTGATGAGATAACAAGTTTTTAATATAGCTTCTACCTAAAACTTCTTTTCTAACCCTGCACCACTTAACATTCTTCTAGTCTTATCCATCAATGTCCTGTTCATTCGTTCTACAATCCCATTCTATTGTGGAGTATATAGAATTTTTCTCTGCCTTTCTATTCCATAGTCCTTGAAAAACTACTCAAATTTATTAGAGCACTACTCACCACCATTATACTTCTCAAAACCTTTATATTTTTTCTCTATGTGATTTTCTACAAGAGCCTTAAACTCTTTAAATTTATTAAAAACCTAAGATTTATTTTGTAGAAAATATACCTATGTCTTTCTTGAGAAGTCATCTATAAATGTAAAAAAATAGATAGATTTACCTAATGATGGTACTTTTGAAGGTCCAAACACATCACTGTGAACTAGAAGTAGAATTCCTTCAGACCTTGTAGCACTACTTGGAAACTTTACTTTAGTTTTTTTTTGAAAACATAGTGCTCACAAAAATAAAAATTTAATGGGCAATCAGAAATTCCTCTAGCCATACATTTCATTTTCAATGTTCAAAGTCTTTTCTCACCAACATGACCCATGTTTTGATGCCACAATATTATCTTATTTGTAGGAATACTTAGAGCCATTTTAGTCATATTATTTTCCTATACAACTGAAGTGTTATTGCAATTAATACTTACAGTGCTAGCCTCAAGTCTGAAAAAAGTTCTTGTGTGAACTCCCCTTGCCAACACCAAGGATCCATGAACCATATTGCAGCTATCCTTATTTAATACCACATTCACACATGCATCATTCGTATTACTCATAGATATCATATTCCTTTCCAATCCTAGAATATGCAACATGCTAGGAAGGGTTTTAATTCTTCCATATTTTAGCCTCAACTTGAATCTTCCTCAATCTATTATTTTATATGTTGAATTGTCTCCCAAGAAGACTTTACCTCCATCTATATTTTCATATTCACTGAACCCCTCCCTATGAGGAGTCATATGAAAAGAAGCACATGAGTCAATCAACCATGAGTCAAAGCATTCACTTGAGCATGTTGCAGCCATGAATAAGTCCCATGAATCTTCATCTATGGTCTTTGTTTCTATAGAAGTTCTTTAATTAGATGATCGATTATTATCAACCTTTTTAGATCTACAATCTCTTTTATAATGTCTTGCTTTACCATAATTTCAACATTTTCTCATTTTCGAGGTAGTAGATTTACCCATAGATTTTGATTTCTTTTCTCTTGATTTATTTTTACTTCTTTCTTGAGAATGACCTCTCACAACCAAGGCTTCCTTTTTATGATATTCCTCAAAATATTTTTATGTCATCTCCTCAGGTATCAAAGTTCCTACTATATCCTCTACTTTCAATTTAGATGTAGTATTGGTGATAGCCATAACAAAATTATCCCAAGAATTAGGTAATAAACAAAGTAAAGTAATACATTTTTCTTCTTCATCCATTTTTACTTCTACATAGGTTAATTGACTTACCACAGTGTTAAAAACATTCAAATGTTCAGCCACAGAGTCACCATCATTCATTCAAAGTGAATACATTTTCTTTTTTAGAAAGATTTTATTTACCAGTGACATTTTTTGATACAATGTTCCTGGCTTCTTCCATAACAAATTTATCGTGGTCTCTGTAGATACATTCAATAATACCAAATAAGATAAGAACAATCTAATAGATCTCATTTCCTTCCTATCAATTTTTAGCCAATCCTCATCTGTAACTGATGTTGATTATATTTTTGATACTGCAATCCACTGATCTTTATCAACCAACAGATCCTCCATTTTGAGTTTCCATAACTCAAAATTTTATCCATTAAATTTTCAATCTCTATCCATGTGCTTCCCATATTTCTCATTTTCCTAGATTCTTTCACATACGGCTCCCACTCATGAATTAATTTATCAAAAGGTTGAAACCCTTACTCCTCGAACAAAGCTAAAACCTATATTTGATACCAAATGAAGAGAAATAAAAAGCTTAGGTAAACTAAATAAGAAAAGCAGTAATAACAAAATCAAAGAAGAAGATCACAGATTTATGCATTATACAATATTTATCCTGGAAACCCTCAATCGGGTAAAAACCATCACAGTATTATCTTATTATTACATAAATTTGATCGTCTTCAATGCAATAGTATTCTTATTTTGTTTCTTCTCAAACCCTAATGCAAGTGCAATATATATAACAAAGTTACATCCACAAATTTTATAATATCATGGACGAAAATGCATGGGTTCAAATATAATAACCCTAAAATCCCATATGGGTCTAAAAATAGTTTAAAAACCCTAAACATTTCTAGTACATAGTGTCCAGTACCTTTTAGTGTTAGCCCCACCAGAATAACATGGAAAATATTCAACATATTTTCAACAAAAACCACTAAAGATACCATTGTCTAACTTAGTTGTGGATTAAAAACCCTCCAGAGTGATTTCCACCTAGCTTTAAAGGATTCTTTATTTTCATTGTTTTGTTGTTTCTTGTGGTGTCTCTTTTTCCCTATTTTGTGTATGACATCTATGAGATTGAGTGAACATTGAAAATCAAATCTTATAAAAGAACCAACCTTTGTAAAACCTAGAAGTCATCCTCAAGTTGTATCCCATGCTCTCAATATATTTTGTTATATTACTCCATGCGAGGCATGAGTGTTAGGTTCATCCAACCACTACAAAAAAATAACCATGCCATTTGGAAATGAGAACAATAATATATTATTATAAAACAAGATGGTTGATTATTTAATATTGACATCAATTTTGCTTCAAATTATGTTTTCATACACCTTGAGACCAAGTGTTTTATTATTGATTGTAGTGTAATTTTCCCTTTTAGTAACATTATTTTGATCTCTACATACACCATTTATATAACATGTGTTGCTTTTATGAATTTTTATTTGTTTCTAGGTAAATTTTGATTTCATTCATTTTTTGAAAGTAGTGTGAAATCCACCAAAGTGTTGGCCTCATTATTATTGAAAGTGTAATTTGATTCCTAGCCAAGGCCAACATTATATGATGAAATATTGGATAAGCCTAAAGGCAATCATTGTAAAATATATTGAATTTATTGTAATATAATAATATGTAAGTCCTATGGGCTATAGTTATCCTTATTATGTCTAAACCCATCTTATTAACTTGAAATTAACCTTAAAGAGAAGCTTAAGTTCATTTATATTTAGAGTTTTTGTATTGGTAAAAAAAACCCCAACATCCTTTATTTGAATAATCAAAGTGTTGTCATTATTGTCTATGGATAACATAGTATTATTTATGGTGCTCATGGGTGCCTAGTATATCTTTCTCTTTTTCAACCTTGCTTTGCTTTTTGTATAATATTTGAGTGGATGGATTGCTTATGTTTATTTGTAAAAAATATTATGAATTCAACATTGTAATGGAGGTGGTTTCGAGTTGCCTCACTTAATCATAGAAAACATTGTTCATATCCTCTAAATTTTCTTTCAAATTAAAGGATTATTCTATCATATTAGTATCATAATCCATTTTTGCATGAGGTAAAATTAAATTCCTTACATATTTCTCTATTATCTACTTTACTAAAAAAATTGGATAAGTTCCACATTGTTATTTTCAAAAATTATCTTCAAAATTAAATTTTCAAAAGATCACCATCAATGGATACTAAAGGGCTTTGATAATATCGGTTTAAATATGATTCTCATACCAAATTAAGAATTCATGCATGTATTTTAACTTTAAATTCTAGTTTTTATGCATGCTCTAGCTTTCGCCTATCACCTTCATCATATAAAACATGCATCATATTTCTTTACAGAGGAAGGACAGTATATCATGCCAAGTGGAGATAATATTATGGCTATATTAGCTTGTTATAGAGCATTTCAACTTGTATATTTTATGTTTGAGTCACAATAGGATTTTTTTTTTTAAATGTGAGCAATAACTTTGCTAAGATAGTAGTTCCAACAATTACTTTAAAGATTTCTCGCTCAATATAACTATAGGAATTATGTGGTGGTTTCATAATTGGATTAGAGGAGATAGGATGTAGAATCAAGTTATACAAGTCTCCTCCTTCATTCAAAATGGACATAACATCATCTTCTATAGAAGAATGGTCCATTTATTGAACATTGCAGTTTTTCTAGAATATATAGTTAGGAGGTTTTGGGGGTAATGGATGCATATTTGAACCAATTTTAGCCTTTTTAACTAAAAAAAGTAGAGTTATAGGAAAATAAAAGGAAGAATATTTACTTTTATTCCATGCACATAGCTGCTAGGATCGCTAGCATAATGTGCTTAGCACAAGGGACACTGAGATTTGATCCTTCCCAAATCTCTTTAGATATTTTGATGTTTCCAGTGGATATGATATTGACATGGAAGTTAACATTATCATACTTTAGGTCATTTCAAACCCCATATTACGTATAATTCAACTCAAACAACCTAAAGCAACTAATTGGTGTAGCCTCTAGGTCAAGAGGTATTGTTGTGGGAAATAATAAGTAGAAGACACCAGAAAAAAATAGATCACCAAGTGGTAGTAGGTAATTGGATTTCACTTTCCTAAGGTATGGAGTTTTAAATTTTTTATTTTTGGGTGTCCATTAGGAAAAATATTTTGAAGGTCATTAAATTTGCATATAAAAGTGTGTTGAACTCCTTTTTTAATTCACATAAATTTATGAGCTTTATGTAATGGTGGCATCAATTCAAGAACATATTATAGTTATAGGAGTGATATTATGTAATATGGATAACCAATATCTAGTTACTCATCTTAATGGGTGAAACTATAACATGTGGTCAAGTCAAAATATTAACATATTATGCAGTAAAAACCTATGGTGCATCTTTTAGTAATATAAAGCAACAACCCTTAATTAATAAATTTTCCATCAAAGGGAAGAACAAGCACTTGGCCTATTTTCCTTACTATTTGAACTAGAGTTACTTTTCCACGTAAAAGAGAAAAGTGAACCTCTTATAGTATGGTCAAAATCCCATAAGGGTTTTGGAAATTTTTATAGTACTAAAGTAAGTCATTTGGAATTAGAACTTTCTTCCCTTACATTGACCAAGTTTGATAACAACGAAGACTATGTTGGGATATTCAAGGCATTAAAAGCAAAAATTACATCTTTTAGCAGCCAAAAGAATGACAATGCACAATGCATGGATATTTTCCTTTCTAATCTCTCCCCTTCCTTTTAGATGTTTAAACTCATGGTTTATATAATTTATATTTTTGAAATATCAAAAAGGTATTCCTCTTGATTAGTTTATATCTTTAATATTTTATTTTTAGGTGGTAATGAGGAATTGTGATGGGATTTCATAAATTCAAGCTCATTCAAAAGAATTCAAATCTAAGGAAGCCAAGACATAGGGGCATAAGGCTAGGCTATTTTTTAAATAAGACAAAGACCATTTTTGGATGGTATAAGAAGCAAGTATTTTAATATACGATGGTTAAACTTCATTTGTGGCTACAACCAACTATTTATTATATTTTTCCTTTGGGACCATGTAAACCTTGATAAAGATATTTTTTGTAATTTTTTATTATTTTATTTCTAAGAATTGGTCTTATAACCTTGACCTAAATGCATAATCTTCTAAATATGCTTTTCATCAACCATTTTCTTATTGTCTAGAGTGAAATTTTGATTCTATTTGTGTGAAAATATGTTGGCATCTATGGACACCCTATAATATTTTATGTTTTATATGTTGTGTTTGTATTTTATTAAGAAATAGTAGGTAATGTTTGATTCCATTCATTTCTAGAAATTACTATAAAATATGACATGGTACTAGATAGGGTGTGAATCTAGGATCCCTCAACCTTGATATAAAACTAGCAACAGATTTGAGTCACGATGAAGGATGCACCTTTGAACTCCTACAAACCTTATACTATTAATTGCCATAGCTGAGGATCCACCCTTAGACTTGAGGACCCAAATATAGTAGAATAGACTAAAATTTGAGGTTGCAGCCTTAGACTTGAAAGATAATGAAACATAGAACAAAATATAAAATGTGAAGACCATACCTATGGAAGTGAAAACCACCACGCAGGGAAGGCAAAGCACCAAAAAAATACCTAAAAACTAACATATACCATGCTCCACATAGGGAGGGCAAAAACAAAAAAAGTACCTACTATAAAAAAAAACTAGGCACTGCGCAGGGTAGCCATAGAAGCACAAAACATAGAGAAAAGAAAATTAGTCATTAGATGAGGTCTTATCCTCATTCTTAGCCTCCTCCTTATCTGCATGCTTGGGTGCATCATACTTAGGCTCTTGTTTTACAATAAACCTCTCCACTTTGGATCCTCCTTCCACCTCCTGGCTAATCTACCCACCAAAAATTAGCTTCAGCAGACCTTCTCGGATGTCTATCATAGAATTGACCATTGCATACATCATCACAATTGTGGACATAATAATAAACTATTTTAGGCATTTGGTGTCATCTCCCTTATCCTATTCCTCATTCTTGATCTCAATAATGTTGTGCTTAGCTTCCAGGTTTCGAAGTTGGGCTAACTTCCTCATAGGTTCATCTGAACTATAGGCTTAGCATGGCTAGGAATGGTGGTATTGGGCTTGTTGACCAACGTAGGTCTAGATGACATTGTGCATACCCTGGTAGGAAGGAAGGTCATGGCTCTTCTTATTACTACAAGAGGTGATGGATTTGTTCATAGAATTGAGAAATAAAATGGGAATGTTGAGAGGATTAATGTCCCAAAAATGGTTCATGAAAGCCAAATGATAGGTTTTGAGGAGTTTGTCAGGGTCATTGACCATGATGAATTCCATGATAGGCTTCATCACTACGTCCCAAGGGAATTCAGGTCGCTCCTAAATATCCCAGGGCTCTTGGATTTATTGAGGATTTTTTCATTTCATTTAAACTTAGTGAGTTCAACTTCCCAATTATGTTTGTGGTGGTGGATGGAGCAGCCTTTAGGGTTTTGACCATTTATGGATGACAGAAGGTGAACATCCACCCTGAAACTCCTATCGCACATAGTAACTACACCATTTTCCTAGGTCCCAAGGAAGGTCTATGTAATTCCAAGTTTTGTTGTAGAGAACATGTGGAGAAAGGGGAAGAAGTGTCTATCGTTGAGGATATTTTCTACCATAGATTCATAGGCAAAGGAATTGGGATGAATAAATTTGTTGGCCATGGTGGATAGGGTAAGGTGGATGATGAGGTAGTGGGCGGGCAAGATGAAGGCAGACAATAGGAACAACAGATAGCGCTTGTGGAAAGGAATAGAATGGCAAGTGAAAACAGGGCGGGTAGGGCTGACGACATTAAAAAGGATAGTGGATTGGGAAAAATTCCAAAAAAGGTGGTGGGTACTAGAGGAAATAATAACCGAGTAAGGTGAGGATATGAAAAATAAGGCATGGGAGCAAAGGAAATGTGGTACACAGGGATTGGGAGGCTCACACTGAAAAAATATCTGCCAGCTTAGAAGAAGATACAGTACGTGGGAAAATTAATAGTTTGGAACCATGTCCCTGACACTACTAGCACTGAATATCAACCTTGGAATACTAAAAGGAAAAATCTCTCCCCCAATATTTATTGAGGCAACAAATTCCAACGACCGAAGTGCTAGCTCATGATGATTGTTGGCCTTGATGGTTTTCCTTGTGTTGTGCCACATCTTCAGGCTATGAATGATAGTGGTGAACATACCTCAAGCATCTGTACTGAGACAAGAGATGAAATTACGTGGTCCTGAAAAAGTGTGTTTCTGATGCCAAGTTGGGCACATGTATTGATTTAGGTGATAATATTTAGGAAATATTCTGAATTTGAAGTTAACCACCATGTTACGGTACCTGCACACACTTGACAAATTATGCCAAGAAATAAAAACAAAAAAGTGGGTGGGTTAACACACCCCATGGGAAAAAAAACTAACCCTTATTGATAAAAGGGTTAGGAAACAAGGCCACCAATAAAAACAAAACCAATGAGTATCATTACACCCAAAAAAGCATATCATTCGTTGTCACCGGGAATATGTAGAGTAATGTGCCCTGGTGAAGTGTGGTCACTATATTGCATAAATTCATAGTAATGTGAATCCACACCTCCACATTGTGTTTTTCATTAAGGCCTTACCCACCCCAACCAAAAAATATATTAGGTGAAACTGGTTGAACATCATACCACCTCCAACTTGGCAGGAAAAACAAGTAATGTCAACATTAGGCTATTGTTGAGTGTTGGGACTAGTGCCTTTATGTAGGATCACTTCTTATATATGATAGAGATTGGTGGTGAGAGCAATATCACTCCTAATAGGAGTGCTCTGGGGGGACCTATATGAATATACACAAAGCATTGACCCAGTGCACCAGAAGAACTTATAGGTGATCCAACTCCATAACAACTTTGTTGGCTTGAGTACATATTTGTAGCCACATGTCATTATAAAATTCTAATTTGGTAGCATGAGTAAATATGTAAGAAGGCATATATTGTTTAAAAATAATTATATTGCGGTACTTCCAAATATGGAAGAGCAAGGTAATCCTGAAAACCTACCACACCTCAAGAAGCGAGAGAGACAAAGTAAAAGAGTCCCAAGAAAAGCTTGGGACCAAGAAAATTTTGTAGTTTTAAATGGGGAAAATAAGGAAAGAACCATTCCTAATCTTACCTAGATCTTCTACAACTCCAAAAGTGGTGAGTACAATACTCACATTCACCACAGAAAGGACATTTAGGATCAGGATTCCCAAGAAACTTCAAAAAAGGGTTTCTAATAGAAAAATATAGTGGAAATGGATATAGATGATCTCATCGGAATCAACATATTTTATTGAGGAGAAATATTTATGGGCAATTTCATTTTTTATCTCATTCACACTTAATCTTATTCTATTATTTTTCTTACTAGATGAATAGACTAATTTAGGATTAAAATTTTCAAAGTTTTTTGAAAGCATCATTTTTATTTCCTTTTCTTCTTAAACTCTTTATGACCAATAATATCTTTATTAGAGGTATAACACTTGGATACTATGAAAGAAGAAATTAAGAGGCTAAAACTTTTTAGATAAACCATTGGTTCTAGAGATGTCATCTGTAGGCTTACATGCTTACCAAAGACCTCCAAGTGACTTGAGAAATTTGTAAAAATAGTTTGAAATTTTTTTTCCTACATGAGCATGAGATGAGGGTCTGATTGGCTACATTTAAAAAAATGGTTGTGTGGGGCAAACTATAGCATACATGGACAAACCATCAATAATTTGTATTATATTTCCCTTCCAAATGTAATTTTTTTAAATTCAAAATAGAAATTTTTAGTGAAAATTCCACCTGTAAAGTGGGAATATGTGTGTTTGAATGTGTCTACATCATGCTCACATAGATACATATCATAGGCATATAAAAATGGGGAACTATGAGTTGCATTTACTTTAACAATAAGCTTTGTCTTGATACTCCTAAGCTTGATGCTTGAAGAACTAACCAATTGAAGACTAGCTAAGATGTTGGTAATGGAAGGTCATGAGTTTAAACCTCTCCTCAATTTTTAATTAATAATGAAAACACATATTACATATTCACTTCTAATAAGTCCAATAATGATAACATGGAACCCTATAATTCCCTTGTTGATGATATGGTAGATGATATGTAACCCAATTTTGAGTAATGTGATGATGTGGAAACACCATACAAATATCATGTGGTAGTCTATATAATATATATGGCACCAAGTGATTCCATATCAAGGTAACATGTGACTATCTATATAGCTAAGTTGGCACTAGGTGTACACATTCTGAGGTGACTTATGAAAGTCTATATAGGTAACTTGGTAGGTGGTGCATAAATCCTAAGGCAATATGTGGCAGTTGATATGGTTATCTATGAAGGTGACATATGATAACACATGGTAGCTTTTGAGGGCATCTATATGGTATGCTTTGGTTGTGCTGACATGGCAATCCATATACCACATGGAAGCTATAAAATTGGGATCAATCAATCACACTCCACCATCTCATTGAATTTAATAAGCGAACCACATAGTCAACAACAAACTTGGTGATGCATAAATTTTAAAGTGAATTAGAAAAGTAACATAAATTTATTCATAGAAAAAGTAGTAAATCAAACTATGACAAGTGGTATCATGTGATTTTCGAGTACCCTATATAGTCAATATATATTAAGCACCCTCTTATCTGCTCATTCAATGATCTATAATGGCATCTCATTCATTACAGTTGCTAAAAATTCTTTTAATTTTTTTAAAGGTTTTAGAGGCATTTTTTACCATTTTAGGGCTAAACTTGAGGGCCATAAATTTTGCATACATAAGTATTTTGAGACTTTTTTAATTATATATATTTTTAATATTTATGTTGTGGTAGTGTTAGTTCAGGTCCCGACTACTTGCAAATTATGATTTTTATAAAAAAATGTATGGATAACCATGTGCCTTTGTTAAGTGGCCCAAACTATACTACATGTAAAATTAAGATTGAGTCTCTACTTTGGATTAATGATTTACTTAAGTATATGAATGGGAAGCCTCAATATGGTAATTTTGAGGAGGTAAATTAATTGTATAAGGATAAGAAAAATGAATCCTATGGTGTGATTGTCCTCCATGTGGATAATGTATATGACACTCATGTAAGCAACACTACTAATCCCAAGATTTTTCTTGAGATGTTTTAGGGGTTATATGATGATATTAATTATAATCATATCAATATATTAGATGTAGATCTTGCAATTCTATCCATGGATTCATTTGACATTATTGATAAATATATTAGTCAATTTAAGAAACTATAAGATGATATCTAAATTTTGAGAGGACTACCTAAAGAAATAATACAAAGATAAGAGGCATTGAAGAAAGAGAGAAATAAAAATATGCTCAATAGTATCTTTAATAATGTGTCAAAAATATATGAGATAGTTGTTGTGATGTTTTATATGTTGCATGTGTACTTTATGGATTTTCTTACGCTTCCTATTGATGGGGTATTTACATATTTATTGCATCATGAAGCAAGGAGAAATAGATTTAAGGAAAATTTTACTTTTAATCAAATACATAAAAAGGAAAATATAGTAATCATAAAAAGGTAAATAAGAACAAGAAAATTTATAAAACTCCTTTCATGAAATCAACTTGTGAGTTTGCAAGAATGAAAGACACAAGGCAAAATTTTGGAGGCTTTATATGAAGAAGTTGGAAGAAGTAGCAAGAAATGGAGTGTTGATGTTGTTCTCTTCTATGTTCAAGGTGAGAATGGATGTAAATGAGAAAAATCATAAGCTATTGTTGTAATCCACTCTACATATTGAACATCAATGCCTTCAAATGAGGGATAGTTAATTTAGGGGCTGCTAGATATATGATGAAGAACAAGCACCTTCTCAAGGATACAATACTTGTGCATGAGAACATGTTATGACTGGGTATGAATATTCATAGTAGGTGGATATAAATGGAGATATTGGTATTAGATATTCATCATTTGATGAGGTACTTCATGTTCCTAATTATGGTCCCAACCTTTTTCTATTTATTACATTGCTCACACAAATAAGAAAGTAGAATTTTGGCTTCATATATGGGTGATTAAGGATATAGACAAGGGGTTTACCACTTCTGCTTTTGAATTTTTGATTAATTTAATCATAAGTTAGATAGAACATTCACTCCTTCTCCATCCTCTTCTATCAAGAAGAATTATGTTGTAATTTTTGAATATGCTAATAATAAGATCCAAAAATGGCATCATAGGATTTGACATCAATTATTATTTCTTATGGTACATGAGATAATATGACATGATTATTCGTATTCCATGCATATCCCCAAGTGATACATTTAAGAGATGAATTTTGGAAAAGAATCATAGGAAGACCTTTATGAAAGGAGTTTCCAAGAGGGCATTTCATCCTTTGGATATCATGTATAGTGACATCTATGGATCTATGGGAACACCTTCTCTTTCATGAAATAAGTAATATTTTCTTCTTTTTTTAATGAATTTTGTAGATATATGTGGGTAAATACTATCCATATAAAGGATAAAGTGTTTGAGAGGTTAAAAATATTCAAGGCTCTTGTTAAAATTAGCTAGTTAGATGGATCAAGTGTCTAAGGACAAATGGTGGTGGTGAATATGTTTGTTATATTTTCTTGAATTTTTGACCACTCGTGGAAATAGAATATTAGAGGATTGTTCACTACAATTGTAAATAGAATGGTTTAGTCTAAAGAAAGAATAAACTAATCATCAGGATGGCCTATTGTATGATTTATGCAAAGGGACTAGATAACAATTTTTGGGTTGAGGTAGTTATATACCCAAGGATATTTAGAAAAATGAGACACCAAAGATCCCTATATGCATATTTGTGGGGTGTTATTATACCTCAAAGGCATATAACCTCTATGATCCTTATATATGTGAGGTGTTGATTATGAGATATATCATCTTTTATAAGGTTCTTCTAGGTGTTCTTTCTACTCTTAAATCCCAATATTTTAGTTATTGATTTTTCTAATTCCTTTTCTATTTGACAACATCAAAAATAATTTCTCAGGCAATTTTCTCTTCCCTTAGAGCAAGATAGGATGAGCAAGATTGTTTAGTTCAAAATATTTTAGCTTTACATGATGATTTGGATTATTTTATTTTAGTTTTTCATGTTGATATGGTGCAAGATAGTCATGATTTTTTAATATCCTATACCCAAGTGGGTTAAGACACTTTTTAAGGATGTACAATCAATTCTATCTATTGATCGGTATTAGGAGGCTTCTTTCCTTTCTTTGATGTCTACCTATTTATAGGATATTATCACCTACTCCTAAACTAAGGGAAAGCATCAATGGGAATATGATATGGCTATGTAATATGAGGCTATGAAGAACAAAATATGGGATTTGATTTATGTTCTAGTAGGGAATAATATTATGTCATGTAAGTGGTTCATAAAGATAAAGTATATACTAGATGATCAAATTGAAATGCACAAGGTATGCCTTGTTGCTAAGGGATTATTGTGACAATAGGGAGTGGACTAATATGATATTTTTGTCATTGTATATAAGATGAACTTCATCAAAATATTTTCTTTTATTATTTCCTCCTATGGATGGAAGGTGCATTAGATAGATGTGAAGAATACATTTCTCCATGGAGAAATTTAGGAGAAAATCTATATGTAGTAGCCACCCAAATTTGAACTAGAGGTCCCTAATCCATTGGTATTTTTCTTGACCCCCTATTTATTGGTACTTAAGTAGACTCATCATAGTTGGCATGAGAAAATCCACTCATTTTTCTTAGTTGTGGATTCCATTTATGTGAGGTTGAGCATGATGCTTTATTAAACATCATGATGAGACCCTAGTGATTGTATTGTATGTAAATGATCTTATCATCATGTGTAGCTCCACTACTTTAATTTAGGATATGAAGTCATATTTTCACTTCAACTTTGATGATAAATTTAGGATTTTTGAACTATTTTTTGGGAATCTAGATTGATTAGACAAAATTTAGCAATACCATTTTTTAACCCAATTATGCTTTAGATTTTCTTCAATGATTTAGTATGGAGAGTAATCCTAACTAGACACCCTTTGATTCATGTTTGAAACATTGGGATGATTGTACCACAACTTTAGTTGATGTCCTCTATACTAATCTTGTATAGGAAGACTTATCTAACTCTCACACTATATTGAATATAGTCATTGCTATTAGCTATTATTCTAGGTCAAAGCAATCTCCTTGGGAGAGTCACTAAATAACAACAAGGTAGATTCATAGATATATTAGAGGGACATATCATATGGACATTCACTACTTTGTTGGTTTCCCTCTAATTTTGATAGGTTTTTAGATACTAATTAGCTAGGTAACTTGGATGAGCAATGAGACACCATAAACTTTACCTTCTACTTGGGATCTAGCCTATTTTCATAGCATTCTAGATGCCAATTAACCATTTCTCAATTCTCAATGGAGGCTGAATATTTTTTTGCAAATGAGGTAGTTAAGCATCCCAAGTGCATGTTAATTATTGTGGAGGATATTGGCATACCTCAAATATTTCATGTTACTTTTTGTTGTGGCAATCACAATACTATTTAGCCTGTCCACAATCTTATGTTTCATAACTAGACAAAGCATATTGAGATGTAGATGCACTTTTTGAGATGACTTCATACTCATGGGATCTTCGATCTTGTCTTTGGTCTTTTATTAGAGTAAATAGTAGGCATTATAACTAATATAATGCTCAAGGTCACTTTTGCATGCATGTGGGAGCTTCTTGGAGTTAGAACGTGTCCCTTAAGTGGGGATCCAGTGTAAGGTTCCCTTTACATGTCCCTTGCTTAGCTTTAGAGGGGATATTGTAATATGTGGTGGTTAAGGTTCTCTTGTAGCCATAGTTAACTATTTATTATATTTTCCATTTGGGCCCATGTCAACCTTGAAAGAGTATTTTTTTGTATTTTTTTATTGTTTTATTCTTGACGGTTAGACTCATAACCTTAACATAAAGGCAATATATACTTGGGTATAAATACACCTTCTCACCAAGCATTTTCTTATCATTTTTTATTTGAGTGAAGATATTTTATTGTCTACAAACACCCTAGCATATTACGTGTTCTATATGCTATGTATTTTTTTTACCAAGCAATACATGGTAATCTTTGATTCCATTCATTTCTAGAAACTACTAAAAAAATTTGATAGGGACATCCAATGACATGAAAACAATTGAATCTAAGTTCTTGAAGATAGGTAGATGTCTTCTAGATGATGATGGAGTTTTGGGGGATATAGCTCAACTACAAAGTCCTATTAGATCATCCATTGTAGAGGTTAAGATATTATTATCACTAACATTTTTCTCCTTGACCCCTTGGTTTAGATTTTGGGGTTGTTGAAAGTGTAATATGATTGTTGTCAAGGCTAACATTGTATGATATAATATTGGATAGGTCTAAGGGTACTCATTATACAATGTATTTAATTTATTTTAATATTTTATTATGTAATCCCTATGGGCTACTATTAACCTTGTTATGGTTAAATACACACTATAAACTTGTTATTTAGCTTAATGTTAAGTTCACTTATGTATTTAGGGTTTTGGTACTAGTATAAATACCCCCACCATTATTCATTTGTATAATCAAAGTGTTGTGATTTTTATTTATGGAAATTATAGTGATTATTTATGGTTCGTGCACATACTCATTAAATGTATAGATTCTAATTGTTTCTAAAAAATATTATGAATTCCAAAAATTTTAACTATTCATGTAGAGTTTCTTCCATCAATATTGAAATTATTATTTTAAATTTATTACTCTTAATTTTTCAATAAAAACTAAGATAAATATCTATGAATGTCGTCACCTATAAAATGTAAATTAATTATTCTAAATCTTTAAAAAAACTTTTATAAAATAATTAAATTGTGTTAAATCTAGTATCATATATATATATATATATATATATATATATATATATATATATATATATAACTTAAAAAGTGATATTAAAAGTTAAGTTTATAGTGAAATATTTCTATTAAAAAGAAAACTAGATTAATAACACCAAGTGTCACATGTATCACATTTTCTAAATTTTAAAATATTTACTTTAACAAAATATCTTTTATTTTTATATTATTAAAAATAATAATTAAGCAAGTTTTTTTTAACATTCTTTTTTATATTAAAAAAAATTATAATATTTTATATAAATATAATTTTCCTTTAATTATTACTCAACACAACACAGGGTGTGGAAAGAAAGACAGCTAAGTGAGAAGGAGCCGTTTTTCTGAAGGTGGGCATCAGCTTTTCCCTCATTGTCATGCTTTTTTATTCGGAAGACCTCGGCCATGGGCAAAACAAAATCCTCCTGTTTGCTGGACTTTCCACCATTTTGCTTCTGAAGATTTGCTCGGAACAGTTCTTTTTTTCCTTATCACTTTTTCTAAAAAAAAAAATCATTTGTTTTTTTTTTCAATACCATCTTTACCATAGCCTATATATAAAACATTCAAAAAAAATATTATATTATATTTTTTATTTTAATTTAAATTTTCAATAAAATAAAATAAATATTATATTTTATTATTTATTTCTAAAATAGTTAAGATAAATAACAAGCTTTTATCTTATACTTTGGATAACATAGTGTTAATGTTTATTCATTGTGCCTTAAGAAAGTAAAAACCTTTGTTTTTGGTAATACACTATCCTTATTTATACACAACGAACATCTCTATTCCAACATCTCTTCACACGCCCTTTGCATGTTGAACTATCTTTTCGTCATGCTATATCCAATTTTAGAAGAGAGCCGCATAAAAGTTTTTTGTTTTTTTTAATGATGAACTAGAGAATAAAGAAAGTATCTAATTATGTTCACTAGAATAAGAACTCGCCTTTAAATAGACACATTTTTCATAGGTGATTAATATGTTTAACAAAATGATGAATATTATTTAGGGTAATTTATTCTTTTTATTTTAAAAAGTATTTTTAGTGCAATTATTTATAGTAAGAAAGTAAGAGGATGTAAAGGTTGTCTTCAAGTGGGTGAATGACACCAATAAAAATAAATAAAGCTTGTGAGGATTGTGTAAGCTTGTGTATAATTAGAATAGATATTAGTTAAGTGAATTAACAATATTTATATAATTTTTTATTATATAAGAGCATTGAAGACTATGAGCTTAGAAATTCTTCACATACTTAATTATATGGATGATTAAAAAGGTTGTCACAAACTTCCAAGGGATAGATGGATTGGTAGTGTAGGTACAAAAGATCGCATACTTAGCAATTTTTTTAAAATCAGCTAAGTACTCAGGAAAATTTTGCAAGGGTAATGTTAAACTCTGTTAAAGTGTAGAATCCGCGGTCAGCGCAGTCAAATAGTGCTAAGCGGAATTCGAAGTTGCAGAATCTAGAAAAGCAACGTCAGCACAAGGGTATTTTTCATAGTAAAAGATAACAAGCATATCAGTTTTGATAAAAGAGTGACTAAGTAACAGAAAGAACATATTCTAAGAATTAACAAGGATAAATTCTATTGGAAGGTAAAATTCGCTAGAAGCGCATTCAAATAGTGCTAAGAAAAATTTGAAGTTGTGAATTTTGGATGTTAGGACGTAAGGCAACATTAAAATCCACCCAAGGTCGATGCGAAATAATAATTTCACAGTCAAACTAATCAAACCCACCTTGGAAAAAACTAAAGTGGTGAATTTCGTGGAAAACCATCAATCGCCGCATGAAGCTCACTCCATGGTCAATATGGTCAAACCTAGCCCAATGAAATTTGAATCAGACGATATAACGAGATAATTTAGGTTGCTCCAGAACTCTCATTCCACAGTTAAACTAGTCAAACCTGACCTAACGAAAAACCAAATGGTGGATTCCAGAAGAAGTGTAGTGAAACATAACAAATGTAGTGGAAAGAACTAGGGAAGAACAAATGTTGTCAAAATCAAGACTTGCCTACATTTTTAGTTACAGATCAATGACAAAAAACCTTCTCAATATTGAAGGATACTCGAGGTTGACCTGTAACTATTCCAACTACTAAATACAACTGAGAGCCGAACAACTTACAAAATTTAGAAGTACAGAGTTCATGGAGTGCAACTCTAGTTTTTTTGAAGAACTATGGGAGGCCGCCACCTCAGTATTCTATTGATATGGCAAGAGGATCCTTGTAATATTTCTAGTCTTTTATTACCATTGTAAAATCTATATAAATAGGTTGAACCCTCATGTTTAAGGGTTAGCTCCTCAGTGTTTACCTAATATATTACTATAACTTATTGATAAATCAATAGAAGAAGCATTACTTTGATGTTTACCTGTAGCTTTTAGCTTTGTCAAATTGTGATTTTATTCTGTGAATGCATTTTTTCTACTGTTGTTATGATTAGTCAATTCTGCTGATATTAGATTGCTAATTTGGAGCAAATTGGAATGGTTTATGCCTAATCAAATAATATTTCTATTAGTCTAAGTGTTGATCTAATTATGCTATTTGGATTATTAGAATTTTAGATGTTTGAAATATTTTTATGAGTATTTCATTATTTTAGTTATGAAGATAATAAGTTTTGAATGTTGTTAGTCTTAAGTGTGACATGTTGGAAATGTGATTGACCAGCGAATTCTTAATATTTTTCAATGTTGTTAGCTCTACCCGACCATTATTCATTTCATTATTCTCTAACCCTTATCTCATTTGTATCCCTAAACTTACACTTTTATTCAAGCTTAATTAAATCAACACCTAAATTAATTGACAAGTTATACCTGCCTACTTTTAAGGTTAGATTGAAGTAAATCTCTAATCCATCCAATATCAAGGTTTGAGCATTGATTAGCGGGTATGCACCTCCCTAAATTCATATATTCATAATCATAGTTCAAGGTTACCTTGATGTTAATTCAGACCCCAATAGTTCTGGCACACCCGATGGGACACTATTTACAAGCAACATTAGTTAGCTCACAAAAATTCATTTATTTTATCCCTCCTAGAGGAATCAATATTTAGTGAATTGTCTTAACCTCATTAAGTGATGATTATTAAATTTACTTGGTGACTCTACATGAATGCAAGAAACCAAAAAAGCCATTCCAATAGCTTATAATATTTCATGAATACTAGGTTATCTACTAAGAACAATCCAAAACCTTTTATTTATTATTAGCTCCCTTTAAGAGGATCCATTCTCATAAGATATTTGAACTCATATTTTCAATCACACGAGACCCCACCAGAACCACCCCCTGAAGTACCACCAAGACCACCTCCAGTAAGAACAACACCTAGAAAGACGGTAGTTGGAATACAACTGGTCCCTTGAGACTTACCCACATGCATGATATCCCCAAGCTATATCCAAAGCTATACCCACTTATGATAGATCAAGTAAAATTGCGTACGAGCATTACCAGGATATCTTAAATTTAGCAGTCATCCATAATATTATAAATAAAGATATGATTGTTAGAATATTAGCCTTGTATTTCAAATAAAAAATCTTACATTGGTTCAGGACCTTAGAGGACAACAACATTACTTCCTGGGTCATCTTAGCTAATCCTTTTGTAAAGGAATTCAATGAGTTTTTTGATCTTTTTTCTCTCCTAAACCAGTTCACATCTATGCAAAAGCATTAGTAGGAGTCAGTTTCAGATTTTAATCTAAGATTTAGTAGAACATGGAAAAGAATCCCACCTGAATCTAGACCCATTGCTCCCCTCACTTTCATGTACAATATCAAATATCTAGGGTCAGAATTAGGATTAGAAACTCAACATGCTGGATTATACACATTCCTCCAAGTTTACAATGCAGTAGTGTAGGAAGGCTACCTCCAAAACTATCATACCCAACTCTTTTGAAATTCCTCATACCACAAGTCAGCCAACTGCATATTCCTACATGGATCCCCCTCTTTTGTCATCATAACTTCCTCAAATGGCTCCAATTCCACCCCTTAAAATACCACCTCCTTCCATATCCTTTCCACCACTTTTGTCTCAAACACCTCAGGAATCCATCGTACTTATTGATATCTAGGGTACTCTCATAACACTTAGCAATAAGATGAATGCAATGGAGAAAAAAGAGAGTCACAACAAAGGAGATTCCCATATATTACCAAATATCAGAATCATGGTCCCATCAATAGTGTATGAATCAAAGTTAATTCCAATTAAGAAGAGTAAGAATATGCTTCTAAGACCAGTCTTGTTAATGTATTGTGTCTTGTGTGCAATAACCTAAAGAACATAATCTTATACTAAGAGGGGGGTAAACAATATAATATCACTTTTTACTTTTATTTTCTAAAAAATATTATTCAATATAATCAATGATAATATAAATATAAGTAATCAAAGCAATGCACAAATTATCACACACAATAGAGACACCAATTTTATGGGATTCACCCAATGTGGGCTACTCCATAGAGAAAAAAATTTACTAAAATTTTCTCAACAAATATCTTGGGAATCCTTCCCTATTACAATGTTTATGGACATCTATCCAAAGGAGATACCAATACCCTAATCAAATCCATGGATCTCTATCCATAGGAGAACTATTTCCCCTCTACTAGTTCATGGATATCTATTCATAGGAGAACTCCTTCTCCTTTTCTCTGGATGGTGATCTCTTAGAAGACTACTACCTCCACTACACTGGCTTGTGGATCTCTCTCCATAGAATACCCTTGTCCTCACTACCCTGGTTAATTAATCTCTATCCATTGGATACTATTGTCCTATGCTCTATCACCTCCAAATCTTACTCTTAGCTTTGCTAAATATCTATCTCAAATATACACTAAACATTGTCCTTCGATCTAGCATAAATTTACTCATAAGTCTATCTCTAGTCTGGCACAAATCTACCCTCAAATTTTAACCAAACTCTATCTCTACTATGGCACAAATTTGTTCTCAAATATACACCATAATATATCCTCAAATATGTCCTCAAGCCTTAACACAAAGTTTGACCCAATCACAAATAAACTCTTTTTAGATTTATCCCAAGCCTTAACTCAAAGATTGAACAAATCAATCAATCAACTCTGCTCTCAAGTCTTCTCAAAGACTTACCTCAAATATGTCTAACAAATTCTCTCTAGAACTTGTCCAATCTACTCAACAAGTATTTACAAAGACTTACCTCAAATCTCCTCAGCAAGTCCTCTCAAGAACTTGTCCATGCTTAGATATATCCCAAGCCTTAACTCAAAGCTTGATCCAATCACAAATCAACTCTGCTTAGATCTGTCCCAAGCCTTAACTCAAAGCTTATTCAAATCAATTTTAAAACTTGCATACAAAAACTCAAATTAATCTCTTTCAGAAAACCTCTTCAATCACACAAACAAGTTTCACTCAGAATTTTGTTTAACCATATAAATATATAGAGAATGGTAAGAGACTCAATATGTTTCACACTCATAAATTGCTTTATCACTTTCAAACTCACTTTCAAAGTAATTTAGAATAAAGGATAATTTGTTTCACAAATCTTGAACTATCACTCCAATACTTTCAATCAATAATGCTCAACCAACTTCACTCAATCATTTACTCAATGAAACACAACTTGCTTACAAACCCTAACCAAATGTTTCACTATACTTCCAAAAACTCAAACTATGGAACTCAAACCTTGACTCAAGATGATTCCAATGTCACATAACAATGATACTCATGTTCTTTCACAAACCCTATTTCAAGATAGTTCTCAATATCACATAACAAATATACTCATGTTATTTCACAAATCATAATTCAGTATAGTTTTCAATATCACATAACAATGATACTCATATTATTTTATCACTCACAAATCATGCACATGAACACTCACTCAAATTTTTCCAACAATGCTTATTAAACAATCCTTTTCACTCCAACTTTGCATATCAATCCAACAATGTTTCACTCATAAGGAAGATGTGCCCATACCTTTTGTTTTGATGGAGATATATCTTCAAATTTTGTCTTAATCACAATCAAATATTCTTTACCAATTTCAAGGTTAGGTAACAACAATCTATCTTAAAATCTCTACACAAATATTTTCCCAATAATTGTTTCACCATACAAAAAATAACAAGTCTCAAATACACCTTATAATTGTTGAGCAAGGTGCAGCGACAATATTGTCATTATTGTCAACACAGTCAGATAGATCGGTTGATGTAGTGGATAGGAGTTCAGAGGTTATTCAGAGTATGTACAATGATGTTAAATGCTTATGAGGATGTTTTTGATGTTTGGGTGAAGTTGTTACAGGTTGTTTGTGCAAATTTGCAAAAGTTGAAAAAATCGTCAAAAAGTTGTCAAAGCAGCAAAATAGTCAAAAAGTTGCAAAAGTCGCCACGGGCACAGTTGGATAGGATGGATCAGTTTGGAACATGCTATCATGTCATAAAATAGTCCAAAACAACATTAATATGTCAACACAGTGTTTGTATTGATCGGTGATGTTTCTGGTATCTTGGTGGATGATTTGGCAAGTGGTTGTACAGGCTGAAAAAGTGTAGGTTTTGTCAGAAGCACTGCGAACAAACCGTAAGGATTTATGCAATAAAATTTTAACTGGAGGTGATCATTATCTTCAAGAACATGTTTTCCAAATTTCAATGAAAACTTATAAACGAGATGAATTTTACAAGTGTTGCAATACTGTCACAAAAATTCTCTTTTTGGAAAAAGTGTGTCAGTAGCAGTTTTTGTGGAAGTGGTACAGGTGAACCGTAAGGATTTAGATAGTGAGTTTTTGTTTGGACATAGTTAGTGTTGCAAATATTCTACGTTTCAAATTTCATAGAAAACCAAGTTACGAGGTGAGAGTTATGATTTTTGCAAAAACGTTACAGGTCTCTTTTATGTCAATTTGTGTCACTTGTGCAAAATCCTTTAGTTGGCCGTTTCGACATTGAAGAGTCGCCAAAGTTTCAATTTCAGTGTTGTTACACCTTCAAGGCATCAAATATATCATATTTTTTTTTTGGTTTGAGTTGTCACGTGGCTCCGAAGTATGAGAACGAGTAAGGTGTCAATTCTTTGCATGTGACGTGTTTGACGAAATGCCTTCTCAATATAAAAAAAGGGAGTTATATTATTTTAAGAAGTTTCATTAAATAAAAATATTTGGAGAAAGTGAAAAGTGAAAAGGAATGCAAGTGTGTGCATTTAAGTGAGAAGTTTTTTATTGAAGAGTGGGATTTTATTTTGTGAAGTGAGAAGAGTGTGTGGAGAAAAATAAAGAGTGAAAATCCGTGTTTTTGGGAAAAAGGTGAAAAATGTCACTTTAGTATTTTGGGTATAATTTTCTCATACGATATTAGTTTTGCTGAAATTTTTAGAGGAGATCATAGACAGAGTTCTACACAATACCTAGAAAGATTTTAGCATTTGATAGAACGAGCTAAGAGAACGATCAATTTTTTATGAGAAGAGAAGATTCATATATTTCATTTTATTATCAATATCAAAATCAAGTGGGTGCTTGGTAGAGGGGTTGGTGCTCCTTTCTGTTGGTGCATATAAATCAGGGGTTGGTGCTCCTTTCTATTGGTGTAGATAAATCAGGGGTTGGTGCTCCTTTCTATTGGTGCAAATAAATCAAGGGTTGGTGCTCCTTTTTGTTGGTGCAGATAAATCAGGGGTTGGTGCTCCTTCTAGTGGGTGCTGGTAAATTGATTGTAAAGTTGGTGCTTTGTAAAGTCTGGATTTGGATGGGATTCCAAACAATCATTTTGAAGATGTAGCCAAATTGGTGAACCTCGGTACATCTTGTGTTGTGTGATGTTCTCTTGTTATACTTGTTTTATTTGGTTTTAAGTTTTCATTGTTTCGGCTTTAAGAGTTGAAGATTTAAGTTTTAAAGAGCTACACTGATTCACCCCCCCTCTTAGTGTCATTATGAGACTAACAATTGGTATCAGAGTGAGGTTCTTGAACAAGCTTAATCGGCTAGGGTGATCTTGGAAGTGACATAATGGCAGGTGGTGAAGGCTTCTCATCAAACAAAGCACCATTGTTTGATGGAACTAATTACGTATTTTGGAGACTCAAGATGCAGACATATCTTTGTGCTTTGGGATACGACATTTGGGATTCAGTAGATAGTGGATACACAATACCCACCACTTCTCCAACCGATACTATCGGTAAGAAACTGTTTGAGAATGACTCAAAAGCAAAGAATGCTATCATGTATGGATTAGTGGACAGTGAACTAGTAAATATTATGAGTTGTAAAATGGCAAAAGAAATATGGGATAAAATGAGGAGCATTCATGAAGGAGACGTTAATATCAAGGAGTCCAAGTTACAAACACATCAAGCTCAGTTCAAAGTATTAAAGATGAATGACGATGAGAACATAGAGGTGTATATGCTGAGAGTTAATGAAGTCATTAATGTGATTAGAGGACTCGACGAGGAAATAAAATATTCTATCATCGTGAAAAAGGTATTAAGATATTTTACCCAAAGATTTGATTCTAAAGTTTCAGCTATAGAAGAAGCTAAAGATCTAAATTCTTTTAGTATGGATGAGATGCATGGTTCTTTGACTGCATATGAGATGAGAATAAGAAAATCTAAACCCACAGATAGAGAAGCTACTTTTAAAGCCCATAAAAATATGAAAGCAAAACAAGAATCCGAGGAAGAAGAGACATCAGATGAAATGGAAACAAACTTTGTTCGAAAACTAAAAAGGGGAAAAGGAAAATATAGAGGAAATTTACCATTTAAATGTTTCAACTATGGAGGCGTTGGGCATTTTGCAGCTAAATGTCCACTTAATAAGAAGAACAAAAGTGATGAAGGATCGCACCAAGAAAGAAGTGACTGGAAGAAAAAAACAAATTTCAGAAAATGCAACTTTAAGAAGAAAAGTTTTATCTCCAAGAATGTCAGTTCATCAAAAGACAACTCCAATGAAGATTCTGAAAAGAAAATAGGTGAAACTCTTTTCATGGCACTCAAAGAAGAAAAAATAGAAAAATAACAGGAATGTGATGAAGAAGAAATTGATGCAGAAGTAAATTTGGAAGAGGAACTAATTGCAACTCTAGATGAATTGAAGATAGAAAGAAAAAAGAATAAGAAAATTTCAAGAAAGCTTGAGGATGCAAATGAAATTATAACCAGTTTGAAAGTACAAATAGAAGAATCCAAGAAAATATCTGAAGATCTCGAAGTGCAAATAACCATGAAAATAGATTATTATAGCAAGCTAGAAGAAGAGAATGTTGGTTTAAGGATGCAGATAGAAGAGATGAATCGTAAAATTAGTTGTTATCACAAACATGAAGAAAGTTCTATGAAGCTGGATAAGATCATAAATAACCAAAAGACTACAAGCATCAAATTTGGTTTGGGTTTTGACGAAGGAGAATCATCAAATGGATCAAAGGCCATAAATGAATAATCCATAAATAATGAAGATAAGAAACAGGTTGATAAAAAAAAAATGACTCATGCAAAAGAAAGCAATAATGCAAGGCACGAAAGGAGAATTGACAATGATGGATTCACCAACGTCACACATCAAAGAAGAAGAAGATTTATGGCTCCTATGACAATATGGCAAATACCATCACCCAAGTTCAATCATCTCTTTTCTGGTTACTATTTTAAATGCAATGGTTATGGACATAAGATTTTAGATTGCAAGTATAATGTAGGACCAAGGAATTTTACCAGTAGAAATGTTTTTTCAACTTTGATGGATTATGTAGTAGAATGTTATAACTGTCATAATTTTGGGCACATTGCAAGAAATTGTCGAAGTACATTTGCATCAAATAAATTTCAAGGAAGAAAATTTCAACCAAATGGAATGAGACAAAATAGAAATTTTCTCAAAAAAAACATGCACAAGCTACTAAAAAAGAAAAGTCAAAACAAGAGCCCAAAACTATAATCAAACCAGAGTGGAAAGAAAAAGAGTTTCCTAAGGAAGAAAAGGAATCCCTGATCGTACAAACAACATTTAAAGCACAGAATAAATCTACACCATGGATACTTGATAGTGGATGCTCTAGTCATATGATAGGTGACAAATAGAAATTTGAGAAGTTATAGCAATATGAAGGTGGTTTAGTAAAATTTGGAAATAATTATGGAGCTAAGATAGTTGGCAAAGGTTCAATTAAGATCAGTGACAAAAAAATCAAGTCAAAAAAGTCTTGTTTGTGGTTGGTCTGAAGCATAACTTGTTGAGCGTAAGTCAAATTTGTGATAGAGGTCATGAAGTGATTTTTAAGAAGCAAGGTTGTGAAGTCAGAAAAGCAAACAGTGGAAAGTTGATAGCAACTAGATCGAGGACATCTGGAAACTTGTACACTCTCTCAGAGACTTCAGAAGGAGCTTGCTTGATTGGAAAGGAAGAAGAAAATTGGTTGTGGCACAAGAGGCTCGGTCATATCAGTTTTGACAATCTAGTAAAAATCAGCTCAAAAAAGGCAGTGAGAGATATTCCCACCATTAACAAACTATCAAATAGCATTTGTGCTTCATGCCAAAATGGGAAGCAAACAGAGTCTCACTTAAAACAAAAGAGTACTACACAAGGAAACCTTTGGAACTAGTACATACTGATTTATGTGGACCCATGAGAATGCAAAGCATAAATGGTGACAAATATTTTATGTTGTGTATAGATGACTATTCTAGGATGACATGGGTACTATTTTTGAAGCATAAATCAGAAGCTTTTGAGATGTTCAAGGTTTTCAAAAACCAAGTTGAGAATCAAACAGGAAAAAGGATTAAATGTTTAAGATCAGATAGAGGAGGAGAGTTCATTTCAGAGGATTTTACAAAGTACTATGAAAAATATGGTATTAGAAGATAGTTTTCAGTAGCCAGGACACCTCAACAGAATGGTGTGGTAGAAAGAAAGAACAATACAGTGCAGGAAATGGCACGGACTATGTTGACTGAGAGCAAAGTTGCAAACAGATTTTGGAAAGAGTTAGTCCATACTATGGTATACATCCAAAATAGGTGAATGTTGAGGATGCATGAAAGTAAAACTCCTTATGAGTTGTGGTTCAGTAAAAAGGCAACGATAAGATACTTTAAAGTTTTTGGCAACAAGTGTTACATCAAAAGAACTGAAGAAAACCTTGGTAAGTTTGAAGATAGAGTGGATGAAGGTATTTTTCTTGGCTATTCATCAAAAAGCAAAGCTTACAAATGCTACAACAAGAGGCTAAGGAAAATTGTGGATAGTGTCAATGTTATCGTTGATGAAGGTAGGGAATGAGTAATTAGCTATGAAGAGAACTACCCAATTTATGAAGAGGTTATTGAAGGAGATGAGGAAAAGGAAATGGAAAAGAAAAAAAAAATTGACTCAGATGATTCAAACAGTGATTCAAAAGTGGAAGAAAATAAGAAATTCAAAATAGGCAACTGGCAGAAAGATCATCCTAGAGAGAAAATAATTGGAGACCCCACAGTTGGTGTTCATACAAGAAGAAGAGTAGTAAGCAACTGCTCTCTATTATCCAGTATTGAACCCAAAAATGTTGTTGATGCAAGCAAAGATGAAAGTTGGATGAAGGTAATAAATGAAGAATTAGATAAGATCGAGAAAAACAAATCTTGAGAGTTAGTACCAAGACTTGCAAATAAAAATATAATCGATACTAAATGGGTCTTTCGAAACAAATTGAATGAATATGGGCAGGTATTCAGGAATAAAGCAAGATTGGTATGTAAAGGCTATGCACAAGTTGAAGGTATTGACTTTGAGGAAACCTTTGCACCTGTGGCTAGACTAGAGGCAATTAGAATATTTTTGGCTTTAGCAGTTTACAAGAATTTCAAAGTTTATCAAATGGATGTGAAATCAGTATTTTTGAATGGGAAACTTGAAGAAGAGGTTTATATTGAGCAGCTAGATGGTTTCCAACTTGGTGATGATCCCAAATTGGTTTGCAAGTTGAAGAAAGCATTATATGGCTTAAAATAGGCACCCCGAGCATGGTATGCAAGGCTAGACAACTATCTTACTCAACAAGGGTTCAAGAAAGGTATGGTGGATAGTAATTTGTATGTCAAAACAGAAAATGGCCATCTTATTGTTCTTGTTGTATATGTAGATGATATCATATTTGGCAGCAACAAAGATGAGTCGTGTAAATATTTAACAAATAAGATGCAGAAAGAATTTGAAATGTCAATGATTGGTGAACTTTCATATTTCCTCGGGTTGCAAGTTAATAAAAATGAGAAGGGCATATTTATTTCTCAAATTAAATATGTGAAAGAGATGTTAAAAAAGTTCACAATGGAGGATTGTAATCCAGTTAGCACTCCCATGACGACAGGTTGCAAGTTGAGCAAGGATGACAAATCTCCACATGTTGATCAAACCATGTACAGATCTATGATTGGGAGCTTACTGTACTTGACAACTACCAGACCAGATATTTTGCAGGTAGTATGCATGGTAGCACAATTTCAGGCTAGTCCCAAGGAGACTCATGTGACAGCAGTGAAGAGGATTCTTCGGTACCTCAATGGTACTATGGAGTATGGGTTATGGTATCCGAAAGGTAAGGACTTCACCCTTATTGCGTATTTAGATGTAGATTGGGCATGATGTGTAAATTACATAAAGAGTACCAATGGAGGTGCATTCTATCTTGGAGACAGGTTGGTCACATGGCATAGTAAGAAATAAGAGTCAGTCTCCTTATCCACAATAGAGGCAAAATATATTGCAGCGACAACGTGTTGTACATAGGTATTATGGATGAAACAAACCTTGAAATATCTTGGTATTAACTTCATTGAGCCAATTTTAGTTAAGTGTGATAACACCAGTGCCATTAACATCTCAAAGAATCCGGTTATGCATTCTCACACAAAACATATTGCTATCCGGTATCACTTTCTGAAGGAGAAAGTTCCGAAAGGTGAGGTTAAGTTGGATTTTGTTCTAATAACAGAGCAAGTAGTGGATATCTTCACAAAACTATTGCCCAAGGAATTCTTTGAGTACCTTCGTAATAAATTGGGAGTGGTCACGCTTCCCAATAATTTACTAGCTATCAGGACCACATTCTCAGGGGGAGCATTTGTGTATTTGTTTATATTTTTGCTCATGTTTGTGATTTTTGCTAAGTGTAATAATTTTGGCCTAAGAATGTTGTGCATGGACTCAAGGGGAGTTTGCAGCAGCCCTTTGGTATTGTTGTCAAATGGGGAGAAGAGTTACAAGAAATTGCATGTGTGTTGCCAACAATTCCAAAGGGGGAGATTGTTGAGCAAGGTGCAACGATAGTATTGTCATTGTTGTCAACACAGTCAGATAGATCGGTTGATGTAGTGGACAGGAGTTTAGAGGTTATTCAGAGTATGTACAGTGATGTTAAATGCTTATGAGGATTTTTTTGATGTTTGGGTGAAGTTGTTATAGGTTGTTTGTGCAAATTTGCAAAAGTTGAAAAAATCGTTAGAAAGTTGTCAAAGCAGCAAAATAGTCAAAAAGTTGCAAAAGTTGCCACAAGCACAGTTGGATAGGATGGATCAATTTGGAACATGCTAGAATGTCATGAAATAGTCCAGAAAAAACATTAGATATGTCAACATAGTGTTTGGATTGATCGGTGATGTTTTCGGTATCTTGGCGGATGATTTGGCAAGTGGTTGTATAGGCTGAAAAAGTGCAGGTTTTGTCAGAAGCACTGCAAACAAACCGTAATCAGTTAAGTAGTAAAATTTTAACTAGAGGTTATCGTTATATTCAAGAAAATGTGTTCCAAATTTCAATGAAAACAGAGAAACAAGGCGAATTTTACAAGCGTTACAAGACTGTCACAAAAATGCTCTTTTTGGAAAAAATGTGTCGGTAGCAGTTTTTGTGGAAGTGGTACAAGCGAACCGTAAGGATTTATGCAGTGATTTTTGTTTGGATATAGTTCGTGTTGCAAATATTCTACGTTTCAAATTTCATATAAAACCAAGTTACGATGTGAGAGTTATGATTTTTGCAAAAACGTTACAGGTCTCTTTTATGTCAATTTGTGCCACTTGTGCGAAATCCTTTAGTTGGTCGTTTCAACCTTGAAGAGTCGCCAGAGTTTCAATTTCAGTGTTGTTACACCTTCAAGGCATCAAATAAATCATATTTTATTTTATTTTTGAGTTGTCACATGGCTCCGAAGTATGAGAACGAGTAAGGTGTCAATTCTTTGCATGTGACGTGTTTGACGAAATGTCTTCTCAATATAAAAAAAGGGAGTTATATTATTTTAAGAAGTTTCATTAAATAAAAATATTTGGAGAAAGTGAAAAGTAAAAAGGAATGCAAGTGTGTGCATTTAAGTGAGAAGTGTTTTATTGAAGAGTGGGATTTTATTTTGTGAAGTGAGAAGAGTGTGTGGAGAAAAATAAAGAGTGAAAATCCGTGTTTTTGGGAAAAAAGGTGAAATATATCACTTTAGTATTTTGGCCATAACTTTCTCATACGATATTATTTTTATCTAAAATTTTTAGAGGAGGTCATAGACAGAGTTATACATAATACCCAGAAAGCGTTTAGCATTTGATAGAATGAGCTAAGAGAATGATCAATTTTTTGTGAGAAGATAAGATTCATATATGTCATTTTATTATCAATATCAAAATCAAGTGGGTCCTTGGTAGAGGGGTTGGTGCTCATTTCTATTGGTGCAGATAAATCAGGGGTTGGTGCTCCTTTATGTTGGTGTAGATAAATCAGGGGTTGGTGCTCCTTTCTTTTGGTGCAGATAAATCAGGGGTTGGTGATCCTTTATGTTGGTGTAGATAAATCAGGGGTTGGTGCTCCTTTTCGTTGGTGCAGATAAATCAGGGGTTGGTGCTCCTTCCAGTGGGTTCTGGTAAATTGATTGTAAAATTGGTGCTTTGCAAAGGCTGGATTTGGATGGGATTCCAAACAGTCATTTTGAGGATGTAACCAAATCGGTGAACCTCGGTACATCTTGTGTTGTGTGATGTTCTCTTGTTATACTTACTTTATTTGGTTTTAAGTTTTCATTATTTTGGCTTTAAGAGTTGAAGATTTAAGTTTTAAAGAGCTACACTGATTCACCTCCCCTCTCAGTGTCATTGTGAGACTAACAATAATCTCCAATATTTTAGAATATAGGTCAACAATTTTATTATATCAAAACATACACAATAATTCCCTTTATGCACCTTATTTCTCCTCTCAAAATAATTAACACAATGTAGCTTTATCTCAAAATACATAATATAATTTTACTTGCATACCTTATCACTCCTACCTTATAAAATAAATTCTAACCACCAAAATCAAAATAAAAATTTTAAATTTTCTTATACCTTATATCTCTCTTAACAAACTCTCAAACTTCCTTTTAAATTTTCACAACACCCTTTAATGTAGATTTTCAAATATCAAAAACATTTGAAAATTAAATCATGATATGCATACCTTTCATTTTAATTCTGCCCAAAAAGTGCTTCCAATAAAATTTGAACACATGAACTTGCCTTTCCAACACCCTAGCCCAAATATAGGCCACCATTTGGGCTACACGCCCATACAAAAATCAAGGGTGCACGAAATCCCTTTTAATCCTTGTCTCCTCTCACCATTAGCACAAACGAAAAATAATTTCCCTTTGCAAAACACAACCGCATGAATCGAACCCACGATCTTGCCCTCACAATGTTCTAACTTGTCCTTAAATACCACCTGCACTAATAACGTCAGTGGAACTTCTTTGCCATGTCGCTTGCACTTGAACCCTTGTCTTACCTTTAATATTTAAAATGTGAATTCCTCTTCTTCCTTAGCAAAGCAGTGCATAAAATCATTCACATAGCATGGCATTCGAATATCATATAATCGGGGTGGAAAATGAATATTTTTCCTCTATATGAATATTTCCTTTTTTTCCTTACATGTCAGCCAAATATTTGAATTTTGAAATTCGAATTTAAATTTAATTATTAAATTTAAAGCCTTTGGCACCTAATATTTATTTAAATTAAAATTTTAACCATAGGTTAAAATATTTTAATTTAAATAAATTAAATTAAATCCTTTGCGAGCTGCATAATGGATCTTTCAAGGATATATTATTTTTAATAATTCCTTGGACCTCGTTTTCTTCACCTCACCATTTTGCCTAAAATATTATAATATTAAATATTATAATATTATTATTTTAATTTAAACTTGCTTCTCCTTCCTTGGGTCTTCAACCTTTTAGGCCTTTTAGGTATATAATATTAAAATTAAATATTATATCCTATTCCTTTTAAAACCTTTATTGCCTTTGGAAAAACCACCTGATGATATTAATGATGATGAAATTGAAACAACAATCTCTTGACATCAATGACAACAAAACTACTCAAAATTTCCAAAAATCTCCCCCTTTGTCATTGATGGCAATCCTTTTTCCTTAATCATTCCTTTTTTCTTTTTCAAATTATGCTCCCCCTAAGAAACTGCTCCCCCTGACTCAATGCTCTCCCCATAATTCAAATCTCTTCCCCTTTGTCATCAATGTAAAAGGTCCACCTATGGGGCTTGGGGCTAAATATAAGACTCTTAGCTCAGCCCCCTCTCCACCTCCTCTCCTTGAGGTGGTTAATTTTGGGGTGGGAGTATTTCTACTCCCAGCATACACTGCTCTTTTTTTTGTCCACCTTCTTCCTCAATTGATTCTTTTGATTCCTCTAAATATTCATGTTCCTAATTGCTTTTAGAAATTTTACTTTACACCACTTAGCCATATGCCCAATATTATTGTACTTATAACACTTAATTTTGTGATTACTTTAAGGTGCAAATATCTTGTAGTTCCTCCTGGTGAAGGCATATCTATTCTTGTCATGAATCTTGCAATCAACTGCCTTATGACCAAATTGATTACAAGAGTGACAATACCCTTGAAAGAGATGCCCACTTCTAAAATTTATATTGGTGAAACCATGTCCCTATATTTCATGTTTCCTGCATTGCATAGCCTTGTGTCCAAAACTATGATATGAGAAGCAACGTCCATTATTTTGGATATTTTGAGCTCATTTAGTTGTCATTGATGTCAAGATGAAAATTTGTCATTGATGCCATAGTGAACAAATGAAGTTGTAATTAATACCATGGAGTACACCATCATTAACACCAGGAGCAATGTGAAGAGTTGAATAAAAGTTATAGAAATATTATTCTATAAGGTTTTTTGTTTAGATATCTTGATGGCAGAACTAAGGATTTTATTATAATCATGGTGGCAGAATAATTCTCATCAAATCAATGGAGTACAAATTAAATTTTTAAATTTTATCCTAAGGAAGGCTTTAATATTTATTAAAGTCAGAGGTTTATAAATATAATTCATAAAATTTAAATTCTTTTAGAATTTAAATAATTTATAAATTATAAAAGGTTTTATAAAGTGTCGATGTCATCAAATTTAATGGAAGCACCGACGTCTATGCTAAGAGGTGTAAATCATGTATAAATACCACGTCAATGGAAATAACACCTTACCTTCTTTGATTAATGTTTTATGCGACCAAGAGAGAGAGAGAGAGAGAGAGAGTAATTCGTAAAAATCATTGAGGAAGAAGACAAATTCATGTTTGACTTTTAGAGCCAGGAAAAAATATGAAAAGGAAGGGCTTAAGGCCTCACTCCAATTGGATGTGATGGTCCATTTGTAGAGAATTTTTTATGAGAGCATTGGGAGTGGAAGAGTCCACGATCGATTCACGTGAAGAGAGTTTGGCATGTTCGTCTTGAGCACTAAGGGGAAATCATTTTGGCACACGCTCGTTTTGAGCATCAAGGCTTGTAAGAAAGAGCACGAGGTGCTCTTAGAGTTCCAAGTATACGTATAGCACAAGCGGTGCTCAAACCCGTGACTAGAGCGCTCAAGGAGACAGTGAGTGTGGATTCGAATCCCACTAGTGGTAAAGATATTTTTTAATTAATATTTTATGTGCCTAATGTTTTATTAAAGGTGTTATTTGGAGTTATAAGGATTTAAGAAAGGTTGTTTGATTGATAATTGATTTATGTTATTTGGAGTTATAAGGGTTTATGAAAGGTTGTTTTATTGATAATTGATTTATGTTATTTGGAGTTATAAGGGTTTATGAAAGGTTGTGTTATTAATAATTGATTTATGTTATTGGAGTTATAAGGAAAGTGGATTTGATTTTTTTCAAAGTTTCTTTTGCTATTAAATTTGATTAAAGTGATTTTGAGTTAATTTTGGTGGATTTTAAACTTATTTTAATTGGGAGATTATAAGGTGTTATTGGATAAATATTTTATGCATGTTGATGGTTGTTTTGAAAGGTGGAGTGATAAGGTGTAATTGAGTTTTTTCATTAAATTGTGAGAAATATTTATCATCTAACCTCTTTGAGTTTGGTATAGAATTTTTTGTGGTTGTGGCAGATTTATGAGATCTCTTCATCATCAAGAAAAAGGTATGAGCACATTCTTCCATAGTTGAGTTGATTGATTGGTTTTCTAGAAAATAATTTTGGAGTGAAAAGGACTTGATTAGGGTTTCCTATTGAGTGTGTTGAGTTAATGCTTCAAGGTTTTCTAGAATAAATATTGTTTTATAAGCATTGTTTTTGAAGCCTTTGGTTGAGTGAAGAACTTGAATTAGGGTTTGAGTATCATTGATATGTGAGATTTATTGTTGAGCATTGTTGGAAATATTTTGAGTTGATGTTTATATGCTTGAACTAGGGTTTGTGATAAAAAGGGTGTTTCATAGAATGATTGGTTTAGTAGAGTTGGTTGAGCCTAGTTAAGTAGATTTGTGGAGTGATTTTTCAAGTTCCATAAAATAAAATATTCTATATTCTGAATTTAGTTGAGAAAGTGATTGAGCATTATGATGAGTATAGAGCATATTGAGTCTCTAACAATTCTCTTTATGTTTCTATGAGATTGGACAAGTTTTGTGTGGACTTATTGAACAAATTTAAGGCAAGTATTTGTGAATTCTTGTGGACATATTTGGTGTGAGATTTTGTGAAGCTTACAATATAGATCTTGAGCATATTTAGATAAGTTCTTGAGAGGGCTTATTGAGAAGTTTGGACAAGCTCTAGAGAGGACTTATGAATAGATTTTGGCGTAGATTTGAGGATAAGTTTATGCTAGATCATAGACAAATATTGAGTAAAGTTGTACTATATTGAAGGACTATTTTTAGTGTAGATTTGAGATAGAACTTTGGAGGTGTCAATGGATAGAGGACAGTAGTCTCTAGTGTATAGAGATCCATTAGCTAGGGTAGTGAGGATAGGTCTTCCTAGTGAGGATATGATTCTTTAGTGGAGAGAGATCGACAAGCCATAGAAGTAGAGGTAGTAGTCTTCTAGAGGATCACTAGCCAGAGCAGAGGAGAAGGAGTTCTCCTATGGATAGAGATCCATGAACTTGATTTAGGGGATTAGCATATCCTTTGGACAGAGGTCCATAAACATTGTAGATAAAGGATTCCCAAGAGAATTTATTTGAGAAAAGTTTATAAGAAATATTTTTCTCCGTGGAGTAGCCTACATTGGGTGAACCACGTAAAATCATGTCTCTCATGTGTGTGATAATTTGTGTGATGTTTACTACTTTGATATTACTGATGCTATTATTTGGGTTAAAAAGCAAAAAAATTTATTGTATATTGTTCACCCCCTCTCAATATAAGCACATGTTCTTCAATTGGTATCAGAGCAGTTCCCTCTATGAAAAGACTAATATCTTGTAGTAGGATCCATCAGTAGCACACATGGCTTCAAAAAATGAATAAGAGACTATGTTTGACATAAAAGAAGAATTCTTTGCTGCTCTCAGAAAGTTGGAAATACTTAGAGAGAAGAATTCAAACTTGGAGGAACAAGTTCAAGAAGATGAAGAAGCAAGGATGGAACTTATATAAAATATCACAGAACTCAAGATTAGGGTGGAAGAAGGAAAGAAAATTTAACAAGACATAGCAGATATATTGAGAGCTAGGGAAATAGAATGTGAAATATTGGAAGCAGAAATTTTCCACCTAAGGAATGAAGTTGAGAGGATCAAGGTACTACAAGATGCAGAATATGAGAAACAAAAAGAGGAATCAAGACTTCAAAAGTAGAAACCTAAAACAGGGATAAGCAAGCAAAGGACATTAGAAAGGAATAAAGAAAAGGAGAACCCTGGATAAGAGTTAATCACAAGAGGAATATTACTTCACCATAAAGTCCAAGACATCCAAATAGGTTACATAATTTCTTCCATTGTCATTGTTTTTCTTGTAATAAATATGGTCATAAAGTTGTACACTATATTCATCATGAAATAAACAATGACATTAGAAATTTCAATTCCTTTGCACCTATCATGGATGATGATATTATGTGTTACAAATTCAATAATTTTGGGCACAAGGCTAGATGGTGTAAAATGATACTTCTTGAGTCTAGAAAAAAAAATTCAACAACAAATAAAAATGAAAGGAAAAATGTTAAGGCTAGATCAATGTTAGTTCAAATAGCCCTTAATGCTCAGGATAAAGAAGAACACTGGTATATTGAAGCGGTTTCTCTAGTCACATGAAAAGAGACAATGATAAATTCATTGTACTAAAAGAAACAAATAGAGGATCAATAAGTTTCGGTGATAATGAATCAGCAAGCATTGGTGGAAGAGGAACTCAAAGTTTAGATAATGGGAAAACAAAAATAGAAAATGTATTGTATATTAAATGGTTAAAACATAATTTGCTGAGTATAAGTCAACTTTGTGATCAAGGGTACATGGTTACTTTCCATCCAGATAGATGTGAGATAAGAAAATCTAAAATTAGAAAAATCATTGCCAATGCAAGAAGAACCCAAAACAACTTATACATGCTCAATGAGATCAAAGGGTAAAAGTGATTTCTATCACAAGAATATGAGATTTGGTTATGGAATAGAAGATTGGATCACTTTAATTTTGACAACATAGTCAACATAAGCAATAAATAGGCAGTCAAATATTTACCCAAACTAAGAAGACCTCAAATCATAATCTATGCACCCTGTCAACATGGAAAGCGAACTAGGACAACCTTTAATTCAAAAGGATATATATCATATGAGCCATTGAGCCTAATACATACTGATCTATGTGTTTCTACTAGAACACAAAGCATTCAAGGTGAAAGCTACTTTATACTGTTTATAGATGATTATTCCATAATGGTTTGGGTAGCCTTCCTAAAAGAGAAGTCAAAGGCCTTTGAAAAAATCAAAGAATTTAAGGAATTGATTGAAAATAAAACAAAAAAGAGGATTAAATTTCTAAGATCTGATAGAGGAGGAGAATTTACTTCAAATGAATTTGTAGAGTTTTGTGAACAACATGGGATCAAGAGAAAGTATTCATAAGCAAGAACTCGTCAACAAAATGGGGTAGTTGAAAGGAAAAATAAGACTGTTGAAAACATGGCTAGAGCTATGTTAAATGAATCTAAGATACCATATGGTTTTTGGAGAGAAGTTGTAAACAGAGTATTATACATAATAACTAGGGCTCAAATGATGGTAAATCACTCACAAGACTCCATATGAGCTTTGGAAAGGAAGACCTACCATTGTAAAACACTTCAAAAATTTTGGAAGCAAATGTTACATAAGACGGGAAGATCAAAACTTAGGTAAGTTTGATCCAAGATGTGATGAGGGAATTTTTCTTGGTTATTCCACAAGGAGTAAAGCCTACAAATTCTTCAACAAAATAAAATGCACTATGGTGGAAAGTATGAACATAACAATTGATGAGAAAATAGATTCAAGAGAACTAGTTCAACAAATTGTGTATCAAGAAGATGGATGTTGTCAAGAAGAATTTTGTGAGGAATAAGATAAATAAGAAGAAGAAACACAAATAATTTTTCCCAAAACTCCATCCAGGTATGTACATAAACATCATCCAAAAGAGCAAATCATGGGGAATCCAGATGAAAGATAGAAAAGGAGAATAATAATAAAACCATATCAATAAGCAAATTTTTCTTTGTTATCTAAGATTAAGACAAAAAACTTCACTTAGGTAAGTGAGGATAAATTTTGGATTAAGGTAATGGATGAGTAATTAGATCATATAGAGACAAGCAAAACTTGGGAACTTGTTCCATGACCAAAGGATAAAAATGTGATCGACACAAAATGGGTATTCAGAAATAAGTTAAATAAAGATGGACAAGTGGTCAAGAATAAAGTAAGGTTAGTATACAAAGGTTATGCACAGGTCGAAGGAATTGAATTTTATGAGACAATTTCTCCAGTTGCACGGGTTGAAGCTATAAGGATGTTTTTAGCCTTCTCAAGTTTCAAAATTTTTAAGTTATATCAGATTGATGTCAAGTCAACATTTCTAAATGGTGTTCTAGAAAAATAATTTTATATTGAACATCCAGAGGAATTCATATTAGCAAATGAACCATATCATGTATACAGATTTAAAAAGGCACTGTATGGTCTAAAGTAGGCTCTAAGAGCACGGTACTCAATATTGTATAAGTATCTTCAGGAACAGGGATTCAGAAAAGGAATAATAAACTGATGAGGCTTGAAAATGCCTCCATCATAGTATGTTTTGAACTATTACAAATGCCTAAAAACTCTATGATTTGTCTTATATGCTGATTAAGTTGATTTAAATATGTTGTATATCAAATATTTGCATGATTGATGTGTTTAGGAATATTATGCTCTATTTTTGCAGTTTTTGTATAGTTTTGCATTATTTCAACAAGATTTATTAATTATGGGCATGCATGGTTTGAACAACAACATTTTAATACCTTTATACTTATATTTTCTATGCAATGATTTATCTAAATCTGGAAGATAGTGCCAAAATACTATAACTGTGCAACAAAAATAGGATTTCTGTGTAAATTCTAGCCAGCTGCCAATGAATGGCAAGGCATGGAATTTACCAATGAGGAAGGATAAAGTCAGTTGGAATCACCTCCTGGGAGCTGGATTTGAAGACCCACCTAAAGAAGCAACCAAAACAAGCATTCTGAAGATGTTTGAGCTTAAATTGCACCTACAACTAGTTATTCCGAAGATCTTCAGAATAACAGGGGAAAACGCTTCCGTTTGACTTTTTGTAGTTTCCATGTGGTTGAAAAGGCAACTTAAGGTTGAGGGAAGATAGGGAAAGTCTCCTACAGCTGTCCCCACCATTCCTTGCTGACCAGAAGATGCAGCTCATGAAAAATATCAACTAACGCAACTGACCTGTCCTGAAATATCCCCAGAATAGTTGCAGCATAATAGGCAAATAAATTGCAAGATAGGAATGGCATATTTTATGTATGTAAATAGATTTTAGATATTTATAAAATGCATAGCTCCCATATTGGTTGAGCTAAGTAGAAAGTAGATATTAGTTGAGAAAATAGACATTAGCAGAATAGGTTCAGATTTGTAGTGAAGTACAACAACAACATTGTAATGATTTTTTGGAATAATAAAGTGTAGTTCTTTCATTGTCTTTGTCATATATGAGTGTGTGTGATATTTAGCAAGTAAGAGGAATTCATACCTTCTTCTAGAAAAGGGAGAAGGCCACTTCTAGGCCTAGGAGAAGGACTAACAGGACAGGTTTTCTTCTGATTCCTGTTGAATAGAATTAGTTGAATATTTGTCTATTTCATCTTTTGTTGCACACTAACATTTGTTGCAGTTTTATGATTCATTTCTTGTTTAAGATAAACTTGCAATGCTTTCTAGATATATGATATTTGATAGATGATATTACTTTTTTAGTAGATTATAGTTTTGCTTTTGAATATTTTCATTTAACATTTTTAGAATTTTTGTATTTTCCTTTTTGTTGTCAACTACTGCATAGAAGATTGACAACCTTCTAAATAGAACACTGACAAGATTTAGTTTGTGTGTTTTACTCAACAATTCCATTCCTACAAAAGTACTTAGATCTCATTTCTACAATTGTAATTAGGTTCAATTTCCTATAACTTAAGGATTAGATTTCCATTCCTGCAAGTAAATTAGTTTATTTCATGCAATCTAGAAGTAAAGGTGACCTAAAAACCCCCAACACAATCTATTTTACCAATAAGACCTGCTGCTCCAAAATGAGTTAAATTGTAGCCATGTTCAACACTTCTATCATAAATAGCCTTGGACACCACCCCAGATTGATAGATCCTTGAGATTTAATGATGTGATTAATGACACACATCATTTTGGCATCATTTTAAGGAAACGATGTTGTTAGAAGAGAAGAACAGTCAAATAGTTGTTAATTATGCTAAGCTATGAAAATTTAGAGTAAAATTTGAATATAATAGTTGGTATAAGTAACAATTATTGAATTACAATTTATGTCATTAAGGAGTAAGCATGAATGAGTAGGCCAAGGGATGAGAAAGGTAGATTTATCCAAAATCACCCCTGTACCTACCATAAGAAGGTGATCTTCATGCTCAGGAGGTGAGTTGCCTGTGTTTGAAATTCCTGACAGACTTAAACAAAAACCAGTACCTTCAAGAATTGAAAGATCTCTTGAAAAAGAAATATTAGAGGAATTATCTACTAATTCTTCTCCATCTACTTCTGAGTCTATCCGACAAGAGCAATTTGGACACATCTATACCAAGATTTGGAACAACATCATGGTAGAAATTCTAGAACACCAGGATGGAGGTAGTAATATCCACAACAGATCAGATAATCCTCAACCTTCTAGAACATTTGAATATCCTATTCATTTAAATCCCACATAGAACTCTCCTATGAAGACAATCTCACCTTCAGTACTTCCAACCTTTCGAGGGGTTGTATCTGAAGATCCTGACCAATTCTTATTTGAATTCAAAGTAGTGTGTCAAACCTATGATTATATAAATGACAATCAGAAACTCAAAGTTTTTCCTTCAACACTCAAGGATGCAACATTACACTTGTTCATGAGTCTAGAACCATAATCTATTCAAACTTGGGAACAAATGGAGAGCATATTTTTGGATAAATATCAAGATTATTGTAGGGTAAGAAATAGGAAAGATGAGTTGTTCAGAATTAAGCAAGAAGATGATGAAACTTTAGAAGATTATCTTGATAGGTTTGCATTTGTTCAAAGAAGATGTGGACTTGTAGAACCTGAAATATGCAAAACCATATTTTTAAGAGGACTACAAGATGAATCCAAAGAAGTATTAGATTTAATGGGAAAAGGGGATGTAAATACCCTTAAAAATGAAGAGATTGTGGATCTATGCAGAAATTACTCTCGCACTAAGCAAAGAAGAAAGAAAAAGAGTGCAAATGGCAATGATGTGAAAGATTTAATAGAGGAATTTGCAAATTTCAAAACTGATATTTTGGTGCAATTAAACACAACACTAGGGGAAATGACTGCCAAAGCAAAAACAATAGAACCTCTAGCAATTTATTGCCCAAGATGCAAAAATAAACATGCTTTGCAAGAATTCCCTTTAAACAAAACATCCATTTCAGCCATCTGTAGTATCTGTTCAAAAGGACATCTGACTGATAAATGCCATCTGCTACCACAACTCAAAAATGCTTTAGAAACTCAGACTGAAGAACTCAATTATGTTGGACCAAAATAGGGGGAAATTTCTCTCAATATCAAAACACCCCTCATTTTCCTACAAATTGGGGACATAACCCTTGGAATATGCCATGGGGATAGTCAGAACCACCCCAACGCCCTTGGAATTATTCTCCTTGGACAACTTCTCAAGAATGGCCACAGTCAGGTTGGAGTAATCCATCCTAGAATCAAAATAATCCATCATGGAATCAGAGTAATCCATCCTGGATGCAAAATCAACAACAATGGGGACAACAATACCAGTCCTATCCAAGGCAGCAAAGAAATCAAGGTCAAACTCAGAATTTGTTGCCTGCACCTAATCAAAATTTTCAAGGGAGACTAAATCAACCACAACAAACACAAGAGGTGAAGCAACCTCAACTTCCAGCCCAACCAGTGACTAATCCAAATAACATAAGACAGGCATCCCCTATCTATGTGGCTGAATCTGAAGAAAATGTTGAAATACATGTTCTTGATTGCAGTAATATCCAACTTCATTTAGGAAAAGTCCTACCTGAACCTATTCCAACTAGAAATGAAATGCAAGAACCTTTGGAACCAAGCAAAGTTAAATCAACAATAGAGAAAGAAGAAGGAGAAACAAAAAAAACATAGGAAGAATAATTACCTTCATCAGGGATAATTCCATATCCTGAGAGATTCAATATTATAGCAGAAAATTCTGAATCAGAGCTGGTAAAAGAACTTAGAAAGTTAACCATATCACTCCCCTTATTGCAAGCCATTAAGGATGTGCCTTTGATTAAAAAAATTATCCAAGATTTGTGTATCAGAAGATCAGGGAGAAAGAAGAAGTCATTCCCTAAAACTGTTCAGGTTGAAGGAAAGATAGTTGATCTCTTGTTAGGGAAACTAGTACCTCCAAAGTATAGTGATCCAGGGAGTCCAGTTATCATAGTTACTATAATATCAATACCAATTTCAAATGTCTTAGTTGATTTAGGAGCTGCAATAAATGTAATGACCAAGGATATAATGGAAAAATTACAGCTCAAACATCTAAGTCCCACATTTACAATATTAGAAATGGTTGATAGGTCAGTTGCAAAACCTGAAGGTATCATTGAAGATGTCCCTATAGAAGTTTCTTCTTGGGAGTACCCTACAGATTTTTTGGTTTTACAACCTAGAAATTCAGCACATGGTTACCCCATTATTCTGGGAAGACCTTGGCTTGCAACTGCAGTAGCCTTTATAGACTGCAGATCAGGAGATATGACAATCTCCAATGGTATTGACTTAAAATAGATTTCTCTGTATCCTCCTGCAAGACCTTCAAGCAAATTTATAGGTCAATTATGGTTTCCTGATTCAGATGAAGAACAAGAAGAGATCATCTCCACACTAGCTACTATAGTAGTGAAGGAACATATAGAAGATATAGACTCCAATGACAGAGAAATTTTGGAAAATGAAACTATATTGGTAAGTGCTCTGCATGAGAAAGGAATAGAGAATGAAGCATTAAATGTTCATCAGTTGTTAGGAAATGAGGAAGGTCAAAGTTCTGGAAGCAAGCCATCTACACCATTACAAGAAACATCTGTTTCACTACCACATGGGTGGCATCATCACCTACTCCCTTCTTCTCATTGTTCCATACAAAATATGCTTCCATCAGAAATCAGTGTTCAAAATGAGACAGAAATTTCTCATTCCCTCAAATCTCATCATTGTCCACTAAACTCCTTAATAACCAAGTATGAAGGAGTAAATTCTATCCTTCCAAGGACAAAATAGATAGAAGTTCAGCCAGGTAAATTTTTGAATATCAATAGTTGGCTTACTAAGGAAGAAGAAGCAAAACTATCAACTGTTTTGTAGAAACATATCCATGCTTTCACCTAGGATTACAAAGATATGTCAGGAATCCACCCTGATGTATGCACTCACAGAATCTATACTGAAGATGTTAAACCAGTGAGACAGCCCCAACGAAGATTGAATCCTACCTTGAGAGATATTGTCAAAGAAGAGATTGAAAAACTTCTAGAGGTAGGGTTCATTTATCCAATTTCTGATAGTCGATGGGTCTCTCCATTGGTTATAGTTCCAAAGAAGAATGGAAAAATGAGAGTATGTGTAGACTACAGAGAATTGAATAAAGTAACATACAAAGACCATTTTCCATTACCATTCATAGATCAAGTGTTAGATACTCTTGCTGGAAAGAAATACTTTTGTTTTCTTGATGGATTCAATGGATATAATCAAATTCAAGTTGCACCTGAAGATCAAGAGAAAACAACTTTTACATGTCCATGGGGAACATTCGCTTATAGGGTCTTACCTTTTGGCTTGTGTAATGCCCCAACAACATTTCAACGAGCAGTTTTAGCAATATTTTCTGATCTGACTACCGATAGTGTTGAAATCTATATGGATGATTTCACAGTATGTGGAGAAACTTTTGATTTTACATTAGAACATCTTGATAAAGTTTTAACTCATTGTGAAACATACCAATTATCCTTGAATCCTAAAAAATATTTTATGATGATGGAGGAAGGAATTGTTCTTGGTCATCACATCTCTCCTCAAGGGATCCAAGTTGATCCAAAGAAGGTGGAAATAATCAAGAATATTCTCCCTCCTAAGACTCAAACTGATGTTAGAAGTTTCCTTGGACACATTGGTTTTTATCGCAGGTTTATTCCCAACTTTAGTACAATAGCCAATCCTATGTTTGCCCTATTGACTAAGGATTCTAAATTCTCCTGGACTACAAAGTGTCAGGAATCATTTGAAGCTCTGAAAGAAAAATTAGTAACTCCACCTATGTTAAGAGGACCTAATTGGACATTACCATTTCATATCCAGACTGATGCTTCCAATACTGCAATTGGAGCAACACTAGGACAAATTGATAATGGTGAACATTATGCCATCTACTACATTAGCAAGAATTTGATAGGAGCAGAGAAAAATTATACCACTACTGAGAAGGAATTCTTGGTAGTAATTTATGCTATAAACAAATTCAGACATTACATCATAGGTTATCAAATATTCATTCATACAGATCACACAACCATTAAATATTTGATGAATAAACCTATGGTGAGTGCAAGAATTATCCATTGGTTACTATTGCTGCAAGAATTTGATATCACAATAATCAACAAACCAAGAAAAGCTAATGTTGTAGCAGATTTTTTGTCCAGGTTGTAGAACACAGAGGAAGGAGAATTAGTTGAGGATACTTTTCCTGATGAAAAATTATTTGCTATATCTGTCCAATCACCATGGTTTGCAGATATAGCCAACTATTTGGTCATAGGGAAAGTTCCTCCACATTTCACTTCAAAACAGAAGAAACAATTGATAAAACAGAGCTCTTCTTTTTCATGGATTAAGGGTATACTTTTTAAATGCAGTCCTGACCATGTGTTACACAGGTGCATCCGAAAGGATGAAGTATATGATATCCTTCGAGCTTGTCATGATGAACCCTCAGGTGGACATTATTCTATAAAAAGCACAATTAGAAAAATTTTAGGAACAGGGTATTATTGGCCATCTCTTCACAAGGATGTAAAAAAGTACATCAGGCATTGTGATGCATGCCAAAGAATGGGGAAACCCACTCACACAAATGAAATGCCACTACAACCTCAATTGGTTTTAGAACCATTTGAGAGGTGGGGGCTTGATTTTGTGGGACCTATTGACCCACCTTCTCAAGGAAAGGTGCATATTCTAGTATGCACTGATTACCTGACAAAGTGGGTAGAGGTGCGTGCTTTCAAACATGCTCATGAAGAGAAGGTTGTTGATTTCTTGTATACCCAGATTTTTTAGAGATTTGGAGCTCCATGGTCTATTACCATAGACCAAGGACCCCAATTTGCATCTAAAGTTATTGAAGCTTTTACAGAGTTATATGAAATCAAACATAGGAAATCATCACCTTATCACCCACAAGCAAATGGTCAGGTTGAAGTAACAAACAGGGAGTTAGAATGGATTTTGACTAAAATAGTAGCTTTTCATAGGAGGAACTGGCTAGATAAACTACCTGAAGTAGTCTGGGCTTATAATACTACCTAGAAATCCACTACAGGTTTTACACCTTATGAACTAGTTTTTGGTAAAAAGCCTCTCTTACCTATTGAATTTGAGCTACTAACATTACGAACAACTTTGGAAATTGGAATTGATTTGTCATAGGCACAAATGGATAGAATTTTATAGTTGAATGCATTGGATGAACTTCAGTTGGATGCACTACACCAAACTGAAGCAATTCAAGAACATAGGAAGTTGTGGCATGACAACCACATTCAACATAGGAAGTTTCAGCAAGGAGATTGGGCCTTGTTGTTTGATTCTCGCTATGAGGATTTCCTTAGAAAGTTGCAGACTAGATGGCTTGGACCTTATCAGATTGAGGAGGTATTTGACAATGGAGTTGTTCATCTCTCTCCTATCGATGACTCATGAAGGAAGTTGGTAGTGAATGGGCATCACCTTCGGGTATACCATACACCACTAACTAAGGAAGAATTCTTGCAGTAGCTTGATAGTTTGGATGTACAACAGGTGGAAGAGATTCCCTCTTCCATTTCAACTTCAACAGATTCAGCATGACAATGGAGTTTCAAGAAAAAAAAAAATGAAAAAAAAAAAAAAATAAAAAGAGAAAAAAAAAAAAAAAAAGAGAAAAGGAGAGGTGAAAAATAAAAAAAAAAAGAGAAAAGGAGAGGTGAAAAAAAAAAAGAGAGAAAAATGAATAATTCAGTAGTGAAAACCTCTATGAGGCGCTATTGAATTGGTGTGCATGAAAACTGGTTTTCTGGCATGCATAGCCTTGAAACAATCTACATCATCATTGTAAAAACTCACCAACTGCACTTGTTTTGAAGTGTTGCAGCAAAAATCAGTAGGATATCATCAGAAGCAGCCATCCATCAAAACATGCAAATAACTTGTTCAAAACAGGTATATATTTCTTACACTTTTATCATTGTAAATACTTAGTATATAGTGTATAAATATTAACCATTAGTATGAAGACATCCATGAGGTTTGGCATATTCAAAACATATCAATCTACTTGGGAAAGAAGAAGGATTCTAGTTTTTGCTTGATCTTCGAACAAGAATGTCAAAAGTTGCTTGATCTTCAGAACATGTTATCTTCGAAATAGCAGAGTTGGTCTGATCTTTGGAATAGCAGAGTTGTTTATCTTCATAATAGCAAAGTTGGTCTTATCTTCGGAATAACAAAATTTATTTATCTTCGAATAGCGAATTTTTTATCTTCAGAATAACAAAGTTTTTTTATCTTCAGAATAATAAAATTTTTTTATCTTCGAATAAGAGAAGTTATCTTTCGAAATATACAAGGGAAATTTTGAAAATTAAAATGCGAAAAAAGAAAATTATTCCATGTGGCATCTAAAAAGGAGAGAGAAATATTGTTTGACCACATGTGATTTTTCTGATAGGAGTAATTTTTTTGAGGAAGGTATATCACTGACCGCATGTTCTTTGCACCAACCAAGAGGGTACGATAATCTATGAAGATGACGATGAATAGTGAACAACCAAACCTGGTGGGTGATAACCAAGTATGTGAAGGATCTGCATGCATAATGGGCTCATTAATCAAGACAAAATAGATTCAGATAGAGGAACGACTATTCACCAGTGGCCATGTATCCAAAATAAAATTAGTAATATGTACCACCTTATTTCGAAGATGGCTCACTTGTTATGCAACTTGAACTCTCATGATTACAAAAAAGGTGATAATTTTTGCTAAAATTACCATCCTTTCTGAAGGTGAACGACAAAAAACCCTATAAGTTGTAGAAGATGATAAAGTAGTGTGACAGTAGAACAATAAAGAGAAAATATGGGGTAAAAAATGAAGATGGAACCCAAAAATACCAGACACCTCCGAGAGAGCCCTAAAGCACTACAAATTTTTGAAGATGGTAGATTGATGCCCTTCTTAGACAAATTTGATGGGTGTTCTAAATACTTGGCAGTAGAGTTCACCCATACATTCAGAAATAACATAGCTCACATCAACGGGATGGCGATTGAGGTAACCCCTAAAATTCTGAGCCAAATCACTGAACTTCCTTTAAGAGGTCTCCAAATTTCTAGAATTGGTAGAAATACATTAACAGATGTAGTTGGTCAATTCATGGAAGAAGGAGATAGGGCACCAGAATATTTGATGAACAAGAATACATGTAAAGGAGTAAAAAGAACTAGTTTACAGGGGCCATGGGATGAAGTAGCTATCTGGGTAATTAAATTTTTAACATGTGAAGGACAATATGTTGTTCTATCGGGACACCATTTCCAAATTTTGAACCACCTTAGACATGGTAGGCAACAACCTGAAGTTAGGGTCAATTTCCCTTTATACCTACACCAAGAATTACAGAACATGTCTAGAAGATATCAAGAGGGTAAGGGAAGTCCTCGCCACCATGGACTTATCAAGCTTATTTGTAAGCATCATTTTAGGGGTAATATTATAAGTTTCAATAGATTTTTCTCTGTATGGAGTGAGGTAGTTTATGAAGAAGAAGAAGAGGAAAATGAAGAAGCAGAAAATGTTGCCATAGAAGAAGAGGCACCTCAAGAGGAAGAAGTAGAAACCCTCTCCCCTGAACCTTCATCATCAAGAGCCCAGAAACAAAGAAAGAGAAGAACTGAGACTAGCCCTAGAAAGGGAAAACAAAAGAGAGTCAGGTTTTCTGAAGATGTCACTATATTTCCAGAACAGGACATAGAACAAGGTAAAATTTCTAGTAGTACAGAGGGAGAAATAGAAAAAGGAAAAGAAAATTCCATCAAAAACTAAAATTGTTCCTACATCCTCTAGCACTACAAGAAAATAGGACATAGAGGAACAATCTGAAATAAGGGCTCGGAGGTCTTCAAGACTCCATAAAAAGGACACAACAGAAAATATAGTTGAAGAGGAAATAAGAGAAGAAGAGACTGCTCCTACACAACCCTTAAGAAGAAGCCCTAGAAATTTATAAAAACAAACTAGGGCAACAAAAGAAAATAGTCCTGAAGTTACTGAGGAACAACAAGATTTTGTATTTGATACAACAGATACAGTCATGGAGGATTCTCTAGATATCCCTGCATAAGACCAAATAGATGAAACAGAAGAAGCAGGTACAAAAATTTTTGAACCACAATCTGAAGATAATATGTCTACTCATTCCTCAGATTCTAAAATAGAAGAGGAAGAAGAAGACATAAAAGAACATCTGAGAGCTTCTAGAAGTGTTATAAGAACACAGATGACATGGATTGAGGAAAAAGAAGCAACCATTAAAGAAAAAGATAGGCAAATTTTTGAATTATAGTAGGAAATAGAGAAGTTGAAAAATAGAGTGGCACAGTTGGAGCCACAACCTATAGAATCTAGTGAAGGGGAAAATATTGCTCAAATATTGCTTGGACTATCCATGCAAGATGACCTAGCACCAACTAGAAATTTTTAGCCTCTCCCTCAAATTGTAGTAGTTGAACCTTTTGTTGGGGATATAGAAAATAGGGAAGTGATTGATTCCCAGGCTGCTCAGCAGGATGATATTATCCTAGGGGTAGATGAAAATAGGGTCCTCTACAGGATGCTATTATTCTAGAGGTAGGTGAACAACAGGGTTCTCAACAGCCTACAGAGATAGCTGGACTTGGAAATGAAGGTCCACAATCAAATAGTAGCAGATTTGGGACAATCTGAAGTTGTAATTCCTCATTCTAAAGCTACATCCTTCCATTCCGAAGATACTTCAGAACAAGCCAGAAGTTCAGTCAAAAGTGAACATGAAGAGCCACAATAGCTAACAGCACAAGTGATATCCACCATGGAGGCCTCAATTCATCCAAACATGAGTAGTCAAGTAAGTAATCCTCTGCATCAGACTTATGTGCCCAATTTTTCATTTGTTAAACCAAAAGTAGAAATAGAGGAAAAGGGAGTACAGGTAGAATTATTACCTAGGTTTCAGCCAGTAGTCAGACCACAAAACATTGTTACTTTAGAAAAGTACAATGAGGATATAGCTCAATGGGTTTTGAGATATCAAAAGCTTGAAACTCAGGTTAGGGAATTGAAACTGGTGGGAAAATAGTTAGAGAAAAAAGATGTAGAAATCACTAAATTGCAAGAATAGGTAACATACCTCTACCAGGTTGTAGAGTATTTGGTTCAATTCAGATGGCCAACTAGATTTTATAGTCTAGTTTTAAAAGAAAGATATCTTCGATGGCAAGTCATGAGAATCAATTCAAATCTTCCCTATAATCTAGATACTACTGAGGAATTTCTGGAAGCTTACCTGAGTAGCCCAGAGGAACAGAAAAATCTATTATGTGAACTATTTTTACACAATTTCTTTATTCCAGAAGATGTAACCTTCCATCCTCACATTTTCACAGGTGATGTTCAGTTAAGGGCTTTCATGTCCAATTTGCAGAATCAGATTTATTGGAGTCAAGAAAAGAAAAAGAACAAGGAGATTGAAGTGAAGGTTGAATTGTTGATAAGAGTTGTGCAACCAAATCATAAAATGATCACTAATCAACACTTTACTATGATGAACAGGGCAGATGTTAAGATAATGTATCTAAACAATCTTAAGGATTGTTTAAACAGTTTCCAAAATTTTTGTGCAAATAATTTTATTCCTGCTCTAACAGCTTGTAGGGATAGATGGGCAGAATTATCTATGTCATTGCAGAAAAGAGAACCTATCTCCCCTATCAACTTAGAATGGTCTAGAAGAAGAGCAGAAGGAGTGACAAAGACTATCCTGACCATGAAGCATCAATGGATAGGTCTGAAGTTTAGGCCTCCCATCATCCTTACTCCTGTTCCATACTATTTTGATAGTGACCCTCAACCAAGTGACCAGTTTCAGGAATGGGTCAAGAAGCTCCAGGAAAGTAGGGGATACTATGTGGGAAACAAATTGTTCTACAGAAGTTGGAATCTAAAAATGGATATGTGTGAATCAGTAGCCCAACAGAATGCATGAGGACATGCATTGAAATAAGTTGGGGGAAAATGATGAGGCTTGAAAATACCTCAATCATAGTATGTTTTGAAATATTACAAATGCCTAAAAACTCTATGATATGTCTTATATGCTGATTAAGTTGATCTAAATATGTTGTATATCAAATATTTGCATGATTGATGTGTTTAGGAATATTATGCTCTGTTTTTGCAGTTTTTGTATAGTTTTGCATTATTTCAGCAAGATTTATTAATGATGGGCATGCATGGTTTGAACAACAGCATTTTAATACCTTTATACTTATATTTTCTATGCAATGATTTATCTAAATCTGGAAGATAGTGCCAAAATACTGTAACTGTGCAACAAAAATAGGATTTCTATGTAAATTCTAGCCAACTGCCAATGAATGGCAAGGCATGGAATTTACCAATGAGGAAGGATAAAGTCAGTTGGAATCACCTCATGGGAGCTATATTTAAATACCCACCTAAAAGAAGCAACCAAAACAAGCATTCTGAAGATGTTTGAGCTTAAATTGCACCTACAACCAGTTATTCCGAAGATCTTCGGAATAATAGGGGAAAATGCTTCTGTTTGACTTTTTGTGGTTTCCATGTGGTTGAAAAGGCAACTTAAGGTTGAGGGAAGATAGGGAAAGTCTCCTACAACTATCCCCACCATTCCTTGTCGACCAGAAGATGCAGCTCATGAAAAATATCAACTAAAGCAACTGACCTATCCTGAAATATCCCTAGAATAGTTGCAACATAATAGGCAAATAAATTGCAAGATAGGAATGGCATATTTTATGTATGTAAATAGATTTTAGATATTTATAAAAGGTATAGCTCCCATATTGGTTGAGCTAAGTAGAAAGTAGATATTAGTTGTGAGGAAATAGACATTGGCAGAATAGGTTCAGATTTGTAGTGAAGTACAACAACAACATTGTAATGATTTTTCTGGAATAATAAAGTGCAGTTCTTTCATTGTCTTTGTCATATATGAGTGTGTGTGATATTTAGAAAGTAAGAGGAATTCATACCTTCTTCTAGAAAAGGGAGCAAGCCACTTCCAGGCCTAGGAGAAGGACTAACAAGACAGGTTTTCTTCTGATTCCTACTACAACAGAATTAGTTGAATATTTGTCTATTTCATATTTTGTTGCACACTAACATTTGTTGTAGTTTTATGATTGATTTCTTGTTTAAGATAAACTGGAAATGCTTTCTAGATATATGATATTTGATAGATGAGATTACTTTTTTAGTAGATTACAGTTTTGCTTTTGAATATTTTCATTTCAGTAGTTTTTAGCAGTTTTCTGTATTTTCCTTTTTGTTGTCAGCTACTGCACAGAAGATTGACAACCTTCTGAAACAGAGCACTGACAGGATTTAGTTTGTGTGTTTTGCTCAGCAATTCCATTCTTGTAAAAGTACTTAGATCTCATTTTTGCAATTGTAATTAGGTTCAATTTCCTGTAACTTAAGGATTAAATTTCCATTCCAGCAAATAAATTAGTTTGTTTCATGCAATCTAGAAGTAAAGGTGACCTGAAAACCCCCAACACAATCTGTTTTACCAATAAGACCTGTTGCTCCAAAGTGAGTTAAATTGTAGCCCTGTTCATCATTTCTATCGTAAATAGCCTTGGACACCACCCCAGATTGATAGATCCTTGAGATTTAATGATGTGATTAGTGACACGCATCACCAGACAATAATTTATATATAAAAAATGAAGGGAGTGATCTACTAATAGTGGTTGTTTATGTTGATGACATCATTTTTGGGGGAAACAATGATAAGATGTGTAAATAATTTTCTAAGAACATGCAAAATGAATTTGATATGTCTATGCTTGGTTAATTGTCCTTCTTTATTGGACTTCAAATTTCACAATCAGAAAGGAAAGTGTTTCTCTCACAAGTTAAGTATATAAAATAAATGTTAAAGAAATTTAGGTTAGAATATTTTAAATCGGTTAGTACCCCCATGGTCACAGGATGCAATTTAAGTAAGGATGATGAATCTCCAGAGGCATATCAAAGATTATACATATGTATGATTGTCATATTATTGTATGTTACAACTACAAGACCAGACATAGTACAGTTAGTGGGATTAGTGGCAAGGTTTCAGGCAGCACCTAAGGAAACACATGTGGCAAAAATAAAAATAAAAATCAGGTTTCTAAAAGGGACTATGGATTTTGGGCTTTGGTATCCCAAAAGTGATATTTTTACACTGATAGCTTATACAGATGCATATTGGGCTGGAAGCATTGATGATATAAAAATAACAAGTGGAGAAGCATTCTTTCTTGGAGACTACTTAGTCTCTTGGCTAAGTAAGAAGCAGGTTTTTGTATCTTTATATAAAGCAAAAGCAGAATATATTGTAGCAATAGCCAGTTGTACATAGGTGTTATGGATGAAGAGAACTCTAGAAGACTTCAAGATAAAGCATGACCATCCCCATACTATATGATAATACAAGTGCTATAAGTATTTCAAAATATCTAGTGATGCACTCCATGACAAAGCACATTTTGATTAAGTACCACTTTTAGAGAGAACAGGTGATAGATAAACAAGTCATGTTGGAATATATTACTACAAAGGAATAGATAGCAAACATTTTCACCAAGCCACTTTCAAAGGAAACCTTTGAGTATCTTCAAGGAAAACTAGGAGTAAGAATCCCACCCCAGAATTAACCACCTCAAGAGGAGGTGGGGGAGGGGCTAAGCTAAGAGGCTCATTCTTAGTCCCCAGCCCAAAAGGTGAACCTTTTCCATTGATGTCAAAGGGGGAGAGATTTGAGTAAGGGGGAGATATTCGGTATTTGAGAAAAGAGAAGAGAGCATTGAGCCAGGGGGAGCAATGTCCCAGGGGAAGGTGAACAAAGGAAATGTCAACTTTTTGATAAAAATAGGTTGGGTTGCCATCAATGACAAAGGGGGATATTGTCGGACATTTTGAGCTCATTTAGTTGTCATTGATATCAAGGTGAAAGGTTGTCATTAATGCCAAAGTGAACACATGAAGCTATCATTAATACCATGGAGTACACCATCATTAACACCAGGAGCAGTGCGAAGAGTTGAATAAAAGTTATCAAAATATTATTCTATAAGGGTTTTTTTTAGATATCTTGAGGGTAGAACTAAGTTTTTTATTAAAACCATGGTGGCAAAATAATTCTCATCAAATCAATGGAGTACAAATTAAAGGTTTAAATTTTATCCCAAGGAAGGCTTTAATATTTATTAAAGTCAAAGGTTTATAAATATAATTTATAAAATTTAAATTCTTTTAGAATTTAAATAATTTATAAATTATAAAAGGTTTTATAAAGCACCGACATCATCAAATTTAATGGAAGCACCGACGTCTATGGCAAGAGGTGGAAATCATGTATAAATACCACACCAAAGGACATAATACCTTACCTTATTTGATTAATGTTTTATGCAACCAAGAGAGAGAGTAATTCATGAAAATAGTACAAGAAGAAGAAAAATTTGTGTTTTTCTTTTAGCACCAGGGAAAAAGACGAAAATGGAGGACTTAAGGCCTCACTCCCATTGGATGCAGTGGTCCACTGGAAGTGCATGTTTCATGAGAGAATTGGGAGTGGAAGAGTCCATGATCGATTCATGTGGAGAGAGTTTGGTGTGTTCATATTGAGCACCAAGGGGAGAGCATTTTGGCACGTGCTCATTTTGAGCATCAAATCTTGGAAGAAAGAGCATGAGGTGCTCTTAGAGTTCCAAGCATGCGTCTAGCACATGTAGTGGTCAAAACAATGACTAGAGTGCTCGAGGAGGCAGTGAGTATGGGTTCGAATCCTACTAGTGGGAAAAGTACTTTTTAATTAATATTTTATGTACCTAATGTTTTATTAAAGGTGTTATTTGGAGTTATAAGGATTTCATAAAGGTTTTTTGATTTATAATAGATTTATGTTATTTTGAGTTATAAGGGTTTATGAAAGGTTGTTTTATTGACAATTTATTTATGCTATTTGGAGTTATAAGGGTTTATGAAAGGTTGTGTTATTAATAATTGATTATGTTATTGGAGTTATAAGGAAAGTGGATTTGATTTTTTCCAAAGTTTCTTTTGCTATTAAATCTGATTAAAGAGGTTTTGAGTTAATTTTTGTGGATGTTAAATTTATTTTAATTAGGATATTATAAGGTGTTATTGGATAAATATTTTATGTATGTTGATGGTTGTTTTGAAAGGTGGAGTGATAAAGTGTAATTGAGTTTTTGCATTAAATTATGAGAAATATTTATCATCTAACCTATTTGAGTTTGGAATATAAGTGTTTGTGGTTGTAGTAGATTTATGAGATTTCTTCATCATCAAGAAAAAGGTATGAGCACATTCTTCCATAGTTGAGTTGATTGATTTATTTTCTGGAAAATAAGTTTGGAGTGAAAAGGACTTGATTAGGGTTTCCTATTGAGTGTGTTGAGTTAATGCTTCAAGGTTTCTAGAATAAATATTATTTTATAAGCATTGTTGTTGAAGCCATTGGTTGAGTGAAGAAATTGAATTAGGTTTTTAGTACCATTGATATGTGAGATTTAATGTTGAGCATTGTTGAAAATATTTTGAGTTGATGTATATATGCTTGAACTAGGGTTTGTGAGAAAAAGGGTGTTTCATTGAGTGATTGGTTGAGTAGAGTTGGTTGAGCCTAGTCAAGTGGATGTGTGAAGTGATTGTTCAAGGTCCATAAAACAAACTATTCTATATTTTGAATTGAGTTGAGAAAGTGATTGAGCATTATGATGAGTATAGAGCATATTAAGTCTTTAACAATTATCTTTATGTTTCTAGGAGATTGGACAAGTTTTATGTGGACTTATTGAATAGATTTAAGGTAAGTCTTTGTGAAGACTTGTGGACAGATTTGGTGTGAGATTTTGTGAATCTTACAATACATATCTTGAGCAAATTTGGATGAGTTATTGAGAGGACTTATTGAGCAGTATGGACAAGCTCTATAGAGGACTTATGAACATATTTTGGTGCATATTTGAAGATAGGTTTGTGCTAGATCAAAGATAGAGATTGAGCAGAGTTGTATTAGACCGAAGTACTATATTTAGTGTATATTTGAGATAGAGCTTTGGAGGTGTTAGTGTACATATGACAATAGTCTCTAGTGGATAAAAATCCATTAGCTAAGTCAATGAGGACAGGTCTTCTGAGTGATGATAAGAGTATTCAGTGGAGAGAGATCCATAAGCCAGAGAAGTGGAGGTAGTAGTCTTCTAGAGGATCACCAACCAGAGCAAAGGATAAGGATTTCTCTTATGGATAGAGATCCATGAACTTGATTTAGGGGATTAGCATCTCCTTTGGACAAAGATCCATAAACATTGTAGGGAAAGGATTCCCAAGATAATTTATTTAAGAAAAATGTATAAGAAATATTTTCTCCGTGGAGTAGCCCACATTGGGTGAACCATGTAAAATCATGTCTCTCATGTGTGTGATGCTTTGTGTGATGTTTACTACTTTGATATTAATTATGCTATTATTTGGTTTGAAAAGCAAAATGTTTTATTGTATACTGTTCACCCCCCTCTCAGTATAAGCACATGTTTTTCACATTAAATAAACCTTGTCTTGACCCCATTGGTATCTTAGTCTCTTCTTCCCTATGATGTTTTCTATTCCATATGTTCCTTATTTGTGCATTGTTTCTTTCCTTGTTGAACCTTCTATTTTCCAAATTATCCTTTAAAATATTACTTTATATTATAGTATCTTCTTCTGAAGCTTCTTCTTCTTTGGAGCTTAAGATTGACTCCTCTCCTTATCCTCTATTTTCTTCTTCAAAACCAAGTCCTATTTTGTTTGATGAAGATCTTTGTACCTTGATAATATTATCCAAGGTCTTTGAGCTTCTCCAAAACTTGTGTAGCTTGTCTTTAGAATATTTTACTTCCTTCCTTGTTGAAGCTAACTCAAGATCTAATATTTTAGATTCTAAAACCTTTGCCTCTAACTTCTATTTAAATCTCCTTGTATTAGCTATCTATTTGGTTATATATTTTATAAGCTTTCATTTATCTTCATCACACTATTTAAATTGAAGCTTGAGTTTTGAGTTCTCCTTTATTACCTTCCTTAATTTCTTAAGAGCAAAAATAAGCTCACCCTCAATATCAACATCTCCTTCCTCTGATTCTGCCTCTATTCTTTTGTCTTTAAGATCATATTCAATCCTTTCTGATTCATTTCCACTAGGAGCACTTCCTTCTTCTTCTATTTCCATAAGAATACTTTCTTCTTCTGGTTCTTCAAGAGCATATTCACATTCATCTTTACTAAAGTTGAACCTATTACTTGTACAATGATCTTCAATATGATCAAAGTTACCACACCTAAAACACTTGAGAATTATTGGTTCCCTTTTTACCTTTTTCTTAACATATTTTTCTGTTGTCAAAAATAGAATTTATTCTTCTTCATTTTTTGATGACCTTTCATCACTATCACTTGAACTCTTGCTTGTATTTTTTGCCATAGAAACTCTTTTTATACCTTTAGAAAAACTTATTTTCATGCTTGTTTTTTCCATACCTATTTTTTCTTTGGTACCTGGATTTTCCTGCTTCCCTGTCCTTATGATCCTATTTCTCTTCATAATTGCTATTTCTAGCTTTTGGAAAATTAGATGCATAATGACCATATTTACTACAATTGAAACACTTAATTGAATTCATACCTTTGTGCTTTCTTGTGTTCTTGTTCCTTCTACGATAGTTTACTTCTTCATCACTAGATGACTCATTACTTGAATATGACTCCTTACCCTTTGTCTTCTTTGTAACTTTAAAAGTTTCTTATTTTTGGGGGATAGACTCCTCTTTTATTCTCATATCAAAATTTGTGAGAGTTCCATGTAGCTCATCCCTAGTAAAATTTTCAATATCTCTTATTTCTTCTATGGTTGAAACCTTTTCACTATACCTATTATGAAGTAACCTAAAAACCTTTTGATGAATATTTTATTCTTCCACTTTAAATTCAATTCCTTGCATGGAGTTAACAACTTCATCCACACAAAGTATGTATCAATGTCTTCCTCATCCTTCATATTCAAGTATTCAAATTTTTTATTGTGATTTTGCAATTTTGCCATCTTGACCTTTTTGTCTCCCTCATATATTTTTTAGCTTTTCCCAAGTCTCTTTTGCTGATGTGTCATGCTTAACTTTTAAAAATTTTGTTTCATGCAAACCATTTAAGATTCCATTAATTACCTTCAAATTATTTAGTTGTAGGAGCTTACCATATTTATCTTTATGTGGAGTAGCTAGCAGTGTGTACCCATCCTTAACTACTTGTCATATATCATTCCCTAGTGCCATTAGGTAAATATTCATTCTCAAACTCTATAATGCATAATTATTCCCATCGAACAATGGTGCCTTATTCCCTAAAGATCCACTTTGAGAATCCATCTGTGTTCCTATAAGCTTTTAATTCATGTTGTTAAAATCTTTCGAAGGAACCCACTCTGATACCAATGTAAGACCATAAGCTTATATTGAGATGGGGGTGAACAGTATAATACCACTTTTTACTTTTCTTTCCCAAACAATATTATTCAATATAATCAATGGCAATATCAACAATAGTAATAAAATCAATGCACAAATCATCACACATGAAAGAGATACCAATTTTACGTGGTTCACCCAATGTGGGTTACTCCATAGAGAAAATATTTCACTAATTTTTTCTCAACAAATAGTATGGACCTTTGTAAAAAGGAGACACCAATCCCCTAATCATTTTTGTGTATCTCTATTCACAAGAGAACTCTTTACCCTCTACTAGTTCATGGATCTCTATCCACAGGATAACTCCTTCTCCTTTTCTCTAGTTGGTGATCTCTTAGAAGACTATTGTTTCCACTGCATTGGCTTATGGATATATCTCCACAGAAGACCTGTATCCTCACTTATAATATATTTGTCCTCACTACCCTATATAATGGATATCTATCCACTAGAGACTACTATTATCCTCTCTATCACCTCCAAAGCTTACTCTTAGCTCTACTCAATCTATATCTCAAATTTGTACTAAATATTGTCCTTTAGTTTAACACAAATTTGCTCACAAGTCTATCTCTAGTTTGGTACAAATATACCCTCAAATATACATCAAACTCTATCTCTGCTATGGCATAAATCTATCCTTAAATATGCACCATACTCTGTCCTCAAATTTATCCTCAAATATGTCCTCAAGCCTTATCACAAAGCTTGATCTAATCACAAATCAAATCTTCTTAGATCTGCCCCAAGCCTTAACTCAAAGCTTGAACAAATCAATCAATCAAATTTGCTCTAAAGTCTTCTCAAAGATTTACCTCAAATATTTCCAGCAAATTCTATCTAGAAATTGTCCAATATGCTCAACAAGTCTTTACAAATACTTACCTCAAATCTTCTCAACAAGTCCTCTCAAGAACTTGTCCATGCTTAGATCTAGCCCAAGACTTAATGCAAATATTCATCTAATCATAAATCAAATATTCTTATATCTATCCCAAGCCTTAACTCAAAGCTTATTTAAATCAATTGTAAAACATGCATACAAAAAATCAACTTTATCTCTTTTAGAAAACCTCTTCAATCACACAAACAAGTTTCACTCAAAATCTTGTTTAACCATAGAAACATATATAGAATGGTAAGAGACTAAATATGTTTCAAACTCAAAAATCACTTTATCACTTTCAAATTAATTTAGAATAAAGAATAATTTATTTCACAACTCTTGAACTATCACTCCAATACTTTCAATCAATAATGCTCAACCAAATTCACTCAATCATTCACTCAATGAAACACAACTTGCTTACAAATCATAACCAAGTATTTCATTATACTTCCAAAAAATCACACTATAGAACTCAAATATTGACTCACGATGATTCCAATATCACATAACAATGATACTCATGTTCTTTCACAAACCCTAGTTCAAGATAGTTCTCAATATCACATAACAATGATACTCATGATCTTTCACAAACCCTAGTTCAAAATAGTTCTCAATCTCACATAACAATGATACTCATGATATTTCACAAACCCTAGTTCAAGATAGTTTTCAATATCACATAACAATGATACTCATGTTCTTTTATCACTCATAAATTATGCACATGAACACTCACTCAAATTTTTCCAACAATGCTTATCAAACAATTCTTTTCACTCCAAATTTGCATATCATAATATTCAATCCAAAAATATTTCAATCATAAGGAAGATGTGTTGATAACTTTTGTTTTGATGGAGATATGTATTCAAAACCTGTCTTAATCATAATCAAATATTCTTTACCAATTTCAAAGTTAGGTAACAACAATCTATTTCAAAATCTCCACACTAATATTTTCCCAATAATTGTTTCACCATACAAAAAATAACAAGTCTCAAATACACCTTATAATCTCCAATATTTAAAAATATAGGTCAAAAATTTTATTATATCAAAACATACACAATAATTCCCTTTATGCACCTTATTTCTCCTCTCAAAATAATTAACACAATGTAGCTTTATCTCAAAATACAAAATACATTTTTCCTTGCATACCTTATCATTACTACCTTATAAAATAAATTCTAACCACAAAAAAATTAAAATAAAATATTTTAATTTTCTTATGCCTTATATCTCCCTTAACAAACTCTCAAACTTCCTTTTAAATCTCATGACACCATTTAATGCAAATTTTTGAATAACAAAAACCTTTGAAAATTAAATCATGAAATGCATACCTTTCATTTTAATTCTTCCTAAAAAATACTTCCAATGAAACTCGAACACACGACCTTACCTTTCCAACACCCTAGCCCAAAGCTAGGCCACCATCTGGGCTACGCACCCACACAAAAACCAAGGCTGCATGAACTCCCTTTTAATCCTTGTCTCCTCTCATCGTTAGCACAAATAAAAAATGATTTCTCTTTGCAAAATACAATCGCGTGAATCGAACCCACGATCTTGCCCTCACAACATTCTAGCTTGGCCTCAACTACCACCTATGCTAACGATGCTAGTGGAACTTCTCTACCATGTCACTTGCACTTGAACCCTTGTCTTACCTTTAATATTTAAAATGTGAATTCCTCTTCTTCCTTAGCAAAGCAATGCATAAAATATTTCACATACCATGGCATTCAAATATCATATAATCGGGGTGGAAAATGAAGATTATTTCCCCTATAAATATATTTTATTTTTGTCCTTACACATCTAATTAATATTCCAATTATGAAATTTAAATTTAAATTTAAATTTAAATTTAAAACCTTTGGCACCCAATATTTATTTAATTTTTTTTTTTGTAGGTAAAAAATAATAATATTTGTTGGTCAGGTTGAAGGGCTTGTCCCTGTTACATAGGGCATATATAATTTCTGTGTTCAAAAAGAAGCAACAAAATTGAAAATAAAATTTAGGGGTCTTCCCCTTCCAACCATAGTGTAATACATAACTGAAATTAACACACAAAAGAAAATAGAGACCATTACATTCAGAGACAATTCAGCTGCCTAAAACATTCTTCCCTGAGTTACTAGGATTTTCATTTTTCATTCTATTGTGAGGCGTCATTCTGAATGGTTCTAAGGAGGCTCTCAAGCACACCCAAGAGTTCTTAAGCTTCTTGAATTGCATTGGAAATACTAGAGTATAGTTCCTTTAAAATGGTGGATGTTGATTTTAGAAGATCCATCGTTCTGGTGATGCGGGCGATGGTGGCTATGCAGAGCGTATCTTCAACATCTCTAGAGATATTGGTTTTTGGACTAACATATTCATAAATTATGATTTTTGGGCTCTCTCTTGTGGCACTTTTTGACTATAGACACCTAGATTTCTTGCTTTTTTGAGGAGGATGAACAGATTTTTGCTTGCTTCTCAAGACTTTATTGGGGGAACAGTGATTGGTCGAAGCATCATTCATAGGAGAGGGGTCATGGGGGAAGTTATTCTTGTCATCAGGATGGGTGGAGGTGGGGATATCATAGGGGAGGTGATGCAGGATGCTTATTTTTGGGGAGAGTCAGCACAGGAGGGGGACTAAGGGGATTAGGCTTAGCATTAATTGGGGACAATGATTCAGGGCTGGGGGAGCTGGCATGCATACCTCAAAAAACCTGGTGAGAAAGTGCATACCTATAAAGGATGAGAAATAGGCCTTGGTGATGAGGGGTCTTGGGGAATTTGCTCTCCCTAAATTTGGAAATGGTAATTTTGATCAATCAGAATAGAAATTCAAGGAAATTCATCATTTTGGCATCTCTGAGATGGTTCACAAAAGCTAAGTGATAGGCACAGAGGGGACGATTGGGGTTGTCCACAACCATGTACTGAATAATTGGGACTAAAAAAGTTTCCCAAGGCTTAGGGAGAGAAGACTGAAGGACTCCCCACTTCTCCCACTGCAAATCCTTCCTGTTGTTGGGGAAATGATCTAACTCTTATTTAAAATTATGCTTGTCCCTTGAGATAGTTCTTCCACCAGGATATAACCCAAAAATTTCATCTAGGGAGTGGATGATTACCATGAAATGTAGGTCGCTCACCACAACTTCGTCATCATTCCAAGTGATGACAAAATCCCTGGTAACTTGATTGTCTTTGATGGAGAAGAGCTTGAAGAATGTAATGAGCTTCTTGGCAGTGAGCAAAGCTTCTATTCCAGTGTTAATCTAAATGTTTAAGGGTTCCATGGTGACGAAGGCCAAGGGGAGAAAAGGAACAAGCGCATTGGGGTGAGAAATTCTAACCAACGATGGGATAGGACTGGAGTGAGAGTGTGTAAAATGACCAGTGGACTAGTTACAAAGCTTAGCACTCTTGCTAGAAAGGCTACCTGGAACTTCGAGAGAGCTAAGGAAATTAGTGGGGCAACAAAAAATGGTGGATAAATTGGCTCAATTAAAAATGTGGTGACCAATGAAGGTGGAAATAGAAATTGTTGACAAGGATAAAGGGTGGAAAAGGTGGATGGAAGCTAAGGAACAAGGTAAAATGAGGTGGTGGTCTGGCAGAAGTAAAGGCAGCAAGGGGTTGGTTATGATGACACTAGCTGGGGAGATCACATGGGTGATCGAATTCACATGACCTCAAGGTATGATGGAGAAGCATGGATTCCATATGCTCATGGTGTTAAGGTAACACCTTATTGGTATTGAAAAAATGCCCTTGTCATAGATAAAATTATCGATAAGCTTCTTGAATTTTGTTCTGGTATTGAAAAACATCGTAGGTGTTGAGAGAACACTGATGTGGTAGTTAGCGCTGTGATTGACGAATGAATATTGCATCATAATTGGCTATTTTTAATACTTCCTAAGGGATAGCTTCTTATCAGATGGGCATATTATTTTGATTGGTTGCCATGTTGTCCAGAATATCAGCCACTTTGTTAGCCTCCCTAAAAACATGGCAGGTCATGCTTTGGGGGTGCTACCTAACAGAGGCCTAGAAGTCTTGGATGATATTGTCAACGTTCCACCCACCATTTTTTTTGTTTGTGATGAGGTTTACCACAATGAGGAAATCACCCTTGAAGATGATGGTATTGACCATGTGATTGCTGATCTGGATGCCTCTCCAGCTCGTGCTTTCACATAGTTATTAGTTTGAATCCCCACATTCTCTATGAAAGCCAAAATGATATTGTCCATGTGATATCTTATGACCCCCCCACCCCTGCATCTCTCGAGAATACTTTGGACGATCCATAAAAATTGGCTTTGATCCACCCAGGGGAAGGGGGGATCCATTTGGCATTTTTTTAGGAGCTAAGGGTTTTATGAGGCCTAGGACACTAGACCGGTATGCCCAGGTTGTTGAGCACAGCCATCTCACCATTGCAGTCACTAATGTTCGACTCAATGATGATGTTAGCATTTTCCATAGAAAAGGATAGTTTTCTATTGGCAATAGTTCGGAGGTCTTGGAATTATCATTGAAAACGTGATTGTTTAATTCTAACCATATTTTCAAAAAACCATGATGCATCAAAGATTTCCACAAAAACTTAAGCCTAGGATGCTTTGAAGGGGTTGGGCCACAAGGTGATCACCTCAGAAACCATCTTGGGCTAGGACCAAATGACCTTGAATCTAGTGGTCAGGGACAAAAAATCCTCCATGGTGAATGGACACTCAATCAGTAAGTGCTAAGTGGACTCCCAGGACTGGGTACATAGGTAACATCTATTGGGGATAATGAAACCTCTTCTGATCAGTTTGTCTATGGTTAAAATTCTATTATGAGTCTTGAGCCAACAAAAGTAGGCAATTTTTTATACCATATGCTTCAGTTAGATGGATATAGCAATGGTGGAGGTGTTGGTAGGTGTGGAGCACCTAGTAAGGGAGTCCCCTATCTGATAAACAAACTTTATTCAAAAATGCCTATCATTGGTACCTTTCCAATACAACATGTCTTCTGCCTGGGTCTGAGGGATAAAGTTTACCCTGAGAATGGATTGGAGGGCATACTTCACTCTGTCAAGAGTGGCATTATTGATTCTCAGTTGGATCATCTTCCACCTGTAGCTATTGTGGGTTCCAGAGATAAAGTCTACAACTCTGCCTCCAAATTTGTGATTAGTTAGGTCCTTTATTGGTGTAATTACTGGGTCTCTAATGAGAGGCTCATACCTAGCCCAAGATTCATTCCAAAAGTTGATGTTGGTGCCATTTCCAAGTTGCCATCTCGCTCCTTATTGTATGAGGTGTTTGGTTTAGGAAATTGATCACCAAAATTAATATCCATGGGTGGGCATCTCATCATCCCTGAACTGGTGTTGTTGGAGGTACTTTCTTTTAATAATGGAGACTCATTCTAGATCTGTATTGATAACCATATTCTATGCCTATTTGGATAGGAGGACCTAGTTCATGAGGCTGATTTTGCATAGGCCTAGCCTTGCTCTATCTTTCGAGGAGCAGACCTTGTCCCATTCCATTAAGTGAAATTTCCTTTGATTATCCATTCCTTCCTAGATAAATTTCTTCTGGATATTTTATATGCTCTCTACCACTATATTTGGTATTTTTAAAACTAAAATAAAGAACACTGAGATGCTTTGGAGAACAAACTTAACTAGAGTGGCTTTACTTGCTTGGTAGAGGAGGGTCCCTCTCCATATTGTCATATTCTTGTGGATTATTTTTGAGACACTATTTCGCATGGTCTTGATCGCCCTTTCATGGAACATAGGGAGCCCCAGATAAGTGGTTGGGAGATCAGTGATTGTGCAACCCAGAATACTTGCAATTTTGGCCTACCTCTTTGCTAGGGTGTTGATGAAGTACAATTTACTTTTGTTAAAATTAAAATTCTGGCCTATAGCTTCTTCATAGAGGCTGAGAATGCTTTTGATGGTCCTGGTCTTAGAAACAGAGGTCGAGGTATCCAACAAGGTGTCATCCACAAACTACTGGTGGGTAGATGGCGAGAGGTTGGAAGCACCCTTGATGCCAAAAATCATTCCTATAGAGAAAGCGGAATTGAAAACTCTTCCTAGGCTCTCTTCCAGAATGATGAACAAGATAGGGGAAAGGGAGTCTCCTTGCCTCATCCTTCTTGAATTGGGAAAATATCCTATTGTTGAGCTTTTGACCAAAATTGAGAACTAGGACGAGAAAATGTAACTTGAAATCATAATGACCCATTTCTTGTGAAAGCTGAACTTAAGGAGGATTCTAATTAGAAACTCATGGTCCACTTTGTAGAAGGCCTTATTCCTTTCCAATTTGAGGAAAAAAGATAGCTTGTTATAATTATGGGTTGAATGGATAAGCTCATGGATAGTTATGACTTCGTCATCAATGTTTCAACCTTTGACTGTACTACCCTGGCAAGGATCAATGATGGATAGGAGGATTTTGGTAAGCCTATTGGCTAGGGCTTTAGACAAGAATTTCTAAATGACATCACACAGGCTAATGGTGTGGTAGTCATATAGAGACTTGGAGTTGGACCCCTTAGTAATGAGGATGAGGAAAGTGGAATTGATATCCCTTAGGATGGAACTATTGGCTTGCATCTCAAAAATGGCCAGGCACAGGTTTGGCCCAATAATATCCCAATAAGTTGTGAAAAACCTGGGAGGGAACCCATCAGGGTTGGGGGATTTGTCAGGCTACATGGAAAAGAGGGTCTAATGGATCTCTTTGGTGGTGAGGGGACTAAGAAGAAGGGAGTTCATGGCATCAGTGATGGATTTGGGGATGTTCTTAAGGAGGTAGTCCATAGCATGGCTAGGGGGTAAGAGGGGGTCCCAAGGAGGGAATCAAAGTGGTTGATAGCCTCCTCCAAAATTTGGTGAATATAAAAAGTGTATGTCCCATATTGCCTAGTGAGGGACTTAATTTTGTTTGCTCCTCTATATATGAGGGTAGAAATGTGGAAAATTTTAGAATTAGAATCTCCCTCCTTAAGGCACAACACTCTTGATTTTTGATGCCAAAAAATTTCTTCCTTTTGTGGGATGTTGTGGTACTCTGAGAGGATATCCTTTATTCAGTTCCGAGATTATCGTTTCCTTGCCTCTGTTGAAACAACTACTCAATCTAGTTCAGTAAGTTTTTTATGATATTTTTGTTGTTAAATATGTTTTCGAAAGTCTCCCTGTTCCACACTCTCAGCTTACCTTTGATTGCTCTGATTTTTTTCATAACCTGATTAATAGCAGTCCCTGGGTACTTTTCTCCCCACCACTCAGTAATCTAGTTTTTGAAATATGGGTGTTAATTCCACATAGATTCAAAATGGAAGGGGGTTTTGAACTGTGATTTGTTGTTAGTTTCAAATAGTAGTGGGTTGTGATCAAACCCAATTTTTGTGTGGGCCTACAAGCTAGAATCCCCGTAGTCCAGGAGAAATTTTTGGGAAAACAAGAATTGATCTAATATTTCTTAGATGAGGTGACCACCATTTCTTCTGTTGGTCCAAGTGAAATGGGATCCTTTCAATTGAACGTCCATAAGTTCATTATAATTGATAAATTGTACAAAATTGTCTATAGTTCTAGATACCTTGGTATTCCCACCTATTTTTTCCTATGTTTGCAAGGGGTATTAAAGTCCCCTGCTAAAATCCAAGGGACATCCTTGAATGATTGTCTCATCTTGGTGAGGTTGTTCCAAAGGATGCTTCTACCCTGGGGGGTGTTGGGATCGTACACATTGGTCAGGGACCATGATAGCTGGGCTTTGGAGTCCTGAAAGATAATGTTGGATAGGCATTTATCCCTTGATATAACCTAGCCTTCAACTTTTGCAAGGTTCCAAAGGCAAAGAAGGCTTCCTGAGGTGCCCTAGACTAGAGTGTAAGCAAAATCACAATTTCTCCAAATGGTTTTGGAAACTCTGGAGGACCAGTAGTCATCGAGTTTGGTTTCTTGTATAATGAAGATAGTAGGATTCAAATCCTTTCTCATGGTGACAACTACTCTTTGTTTGGATACCCCATTTAGTCCTCTCGCATTCTAGGAGAGGACTTTCATTTGGCACTCTTGGAGGGTTTTATGCACCCCTTTTCCTAATGCATGGGGGGTTTCATTATCTTGGTTTCTTCTTTGTTTTTTATCCTTAGATCCTAAAAGAGGGTATTTTGGGTACCATTAGCTATATATTCAGTTGTATCTCTATTTATAATCTTTGCTTTTGAGGGTCTACCCTTATTTCTATCACCTCCCACATCAATCTAGGATTTCTTGTAGCTTCTAGTTCATTTGGGGCTCCATTGATCTAGGGATTATTGAAGAGGGTCATAACTTTCGGCCTCAACATCAGAGGATATGGGTGTAGAACTGGGTGACCCAACCATACTGTATGGAGAAGATGACGGGTGTGGAGATGGGGCTTGAAGGGGTCGTGGGGGAGATGATGGGGGAGCACCATCGAAAGTGGATGTGGGGATAAGGCATCGATATGATGTTAGAGTGGGGTTTTCTTGAGCATAGGAAATCATGGCTTCAAGGGAAAAAGTATGGTTTGGTTCTAGGGCTTCCTCACAAGGGGATTCCTCATCCTAGATTTTAATTTTTTTACTATAATTGTTTAGAAAAATAAATTTGTTATATGTGGTGAGGAAATTACTTGCATTTTGCTTGTATTTTCTTGGAGGGGGAAAGTATTTTGCTTGCCCTTGAGATACTGGTTTGCACCTACTTCCTATTTCACATTTTGGCTTTCACCTTGGTTTGTTTTGGCTCCAAGATGGATCTCCGTATGCAAGTTCTTGTATTTTAGGCATTGCAATGGCAAGTACCCCTACTTTTGGCACTCAAAAAAAAAATGCTAGATTGTTCTCATACTCCAATGATTGACTTCACTTGTAGATCCTATAGATTTAATTTATCTGGCTTGGAAGCTGAGTCTCCAAGTTAACATTAATGCAAATATGTGTGTGTGTCAGTCGCTATCGAGCCTGGGTTACTAGATCAATGGCTACTAGATCCCCTATAGTTTAGGCTATCCATTGTAGAGCATCTTCATAAAAAAATATGGTGGAAGACTCAGGATCCACACCCATATGAGGGCGTAATTTATGCTTTGAACTATGGATTAAAATATTCTTTCCACTTCCACAAGAACAGACTTCTTCTTACAAAAAACCAAGGACCTCCTGATAGGATGTTATCAACGTCTTCCTAGGTATTGAGGTGGATCATGAAGAAGCCCCTAGTCATAGCTAGCAGCTCAAGGCATCCTCTGGTTTTCTATTTGATCACTACCTAATGTCGAAGTGAGTCCATGTTTGGTCTCCCATCGATGAAATTCCCTATCAAGGAGTACGAATCCTAACTAATTTATTTAGACATGACTTGTTCAGAGCATAGCATATTTTATCCTTGATTTACAAAAGCATTTACAGCTAGGGACCTAGGATTAGGTTTACCTTGTAGCATTTCTATGAAATATGACCTACGGGTCACCTTGTCCTCCTAAATTTTTTTGTCAGGCGGGTATTTTCCTCTGTAGCCATTGTTCCTATTTCCTTCCTCTCCTAGGATATTTTCATTTGTTATTTTTGTGTTATATTCCTCTCACGACTGTGAGCCCATCCCCGTCTCTCTGTTTATTTATCGTTGCCTTCTATTCACAAAGGGGTATTTTGATGAGTGATCTCCCTTGTCCCTACCTTTCTACTTTTTATTCATCGGTACCTCGATCACCAAAACCTTGCTCACCTTTTTCCCACTCACCATCAGACTCCCATCAACTATATTCTTGGATTCGAGTTATTTATGAAGTTATTTGTGAGTTATCAATTTAAATTAAAATTTTAACCATAGGTTAATATATTTTAATTTAAATAAATTAAATTAAATCCTTTGTGAGCTAGATAATGGGTATTTTCAAGGATAGATTATTTTTAATAATTCCTTGGACCTCATTTTCTTCACTTCACCATTTTTCCTGAAAGGTTATAATATTAAATATTATAATATTATAATTTAAAACTTGCTTCTCCTTACTTGGGTCTTCAACCTTTTAGGCCTTTTAGGCATATAATATTAAAAGTAAATATTATATCTTATTCATTTTAAAACCTTTCTTTCCTTTGGAAAGACCACTTGATGACATTAATAATGATGAAACTAAAACAACAATCTCTTGACATCAATGACAAAAAAACTACTCAAAATTTCCAACATGACCATCATGATTCAGAATATTTTTCTATGTATCAATGTCATGTGCAACAAGCTATGAAAAAATCAAAAATAAATCAAAAGGGAAGAGTTAACATGTTACGAAAGTATGATCAAATTATGACTGGATAAGATTTTCTTGAAGAATAATAGGTCTCAATCATTACCAGGTCTGAAAAGAAACCTTTACAAGTATACCCATAGAATATGGGTAGTTTCCATGTTCCTTCACATAAGCAGAGGAAATTACAACTACATGGGAATGATCAATTTCCTATTCTGCAAGCAGTGGATAAAAGTAATATAGCACCTAGGAGACAAGAGATGAAGGTAAGTGTTCCAATAGGAGACAAAAAAAAAAGGAACAAAGAACAAGAAAGTGCATGAAAGGATACCCAAGAAAAACTAAGTTTCCCTTCCATTACAAAATGCTAAATAATTGAGGCTATTTAGCAATACAAAAATAACTATGGAGAACCAAAAAAAGGTATGAAATACCTTCATTGGTTTAGATAGAATAGAATATTGTGGATGAGTTAAAAAGAGTTCCATCTAGAGCAATTATGTATGATACTCTTTTCCTCCTTGGCCAAATCTATTTGTTGAAAGCCTCTCTGCATAAAAGGTCCCAAGGCAAATAAACTACTAGTATATTCAATATAGAACAAGATAGGGAAAATATATCTCCTACTACCTTGAATAACAAGCCTCCTTCGTTCTTCATTTCTCTCAAAATGGAAGGATGGGTGGTCCACAATTGTATGATAGATTCAGGCGCCTCAACAATTGTTATGCCAAAAGCAATTTGTGATGAGATGGATATGGAGTATATAATATCTTATCAAAGGATTTTATAACTTGATGGTACCCTTATAAATACCATGAAATTCATAAAATATGTATTGATTAGGTTGCACAAAGCCCCTAAAATTACATTTGTTCAAGAAATTGTGATAGTAGACCTAGAGCCTTATTTTGGTATTTGCATTTCAAAATAATTCATGGCCAATATGGGAGGATATATGTATCTAGACTACTCTGCTATGATAGTTCCCTACAAAGGCAAAATGATAATAATAACCCAAAAAAAAGTAATGTTCTTTCACATTGAAAAATCGAAGATGACTTGTACAATCATTCAGTGATGTGAGAACTAGAGTTGGTATAAATCTTGGAAGATCTAGAAATAGAAGATGATTTGCCCTTCAAATATTATTATAGTCTATAAAAAATTGGGCTAGGCACATACATTATCTTTGTAGAAGTTAAGAAGAATATCCCTACCATATATAATCAATCACTCAAGTAGATAGAGGTCTGGACAATGCACTTTGATAGAGCAAGATGTAAAAATAGAGTCAGAGCCAGTGTAGTGTTGAAATATCCCTCAAAAGGAGTGAATTTTTTTTCTTTTAGATTCACATGGGATTGCACAAATAATTCTATAGAATATGAAGCTATGTTCTTCATATTAATGCAACCGTAAAAATGGGAATCAAGATATTAGACATTTATGGTGATTTAGAGCTAGTGGTCAACCAAGTAACAAAAAAATACAATAGTAAAAATCACTATTTGAAGACTTATAGGAATAGAGTATGGGAATTAATGGAATTATTGGATGCACTAAATCTCCACTCTATATTTAGAGAATATAATACACTAGTTGATACTCTAGCAGTTAAAGGTGCTAATTTTAATCCTTCCTCAGACCTTGGATCAACTACAAGTAGAAAGGTCATATTAGTCTTCATACTGACATTCCCAAATAGATAAATCTTTTGGCAAGTCTTTGAAAATTATGACTAGATAATTGATTTTCTAGTCAAAGAGGCTTGTCTATTAGAGGTAAAAGAAGATCTCTTCCAAGAAATAGATCAACAAGACATCATCCAACTGAAGAAAAATCATATTCCTAAAGGTCTCATCACATTAGAAATCTTGTTTGATAATAAATATGAAAATAAGTCAAGGACTATGAAAGTAGATGATAAAATCTTCAGTAAAATTGAAATAGGAGCAGATAAGAGGATTAATGTCAAAATATAATACTCTTTAGAGGAATCTAAGGGAGTCAAGGTGTTGTGTTTCAAATACCCAGATATTATTGATTGGTATTATGATGACCTAAAATTTTATGATAAGAAGATCATCCAACATACCATTGAGCTAGAACCTAATGTGAAACCTTTCAGGCAGAGACAAAGGCCTGTGAATCCAAAAATTGAGTCCATAATGAGATAGGAATTAGTTAATATTCTAAAATGGAAGATCATATATCCTATCAAACATTTCACATGGATCGCCAACTTTGTTCTAGTGAGAAAGAAGAATGGATACATTTGGTTATACGTGGACTTTCTAAACTTAAAAAAAGCCTCATTAAAGGATCATTATCTACTTCCTCAGATGGATTAGATTCTATAGATGGTGTCAAGAGTAGAAATATACTCCCTACTATATGGATTCTTTGAATACAACTAGATCTAGGTTAAATATGAAGACCAGTTCAAAACAACCTTCACTACCAAGTGGGTCACATTTGCTTATCAAAGAATGCCATTTGGCTTATCCAACACAGAAGCCACCTTCCAGAGGGTAATGGGCTATATCTTTGGTGATCTAATCAATAAAATTATTTAGATTTATCTAGATGATATTACTATGTTCTATCACAAAAAATAATCACATCTTGAACATTTAGAAAATGTTTTCCATAAGTGCAGAGAATTTGACATATTTCTTAATCCAAAGAAATTATTCTTCATTGTCCATGAATGTAAACTACTAGGGAATGTAGTCTCCAAAGATGGAATGGCAATTGATCTAGATATAATAAAATCAATCATGGCCCTTCCTCTACCCATAAGCAAGAAAGGGTTATAATATTTCTTTGGGCAGATTAACTTTGAGAGGAAGTTCATATCAGACTTCGCTCAAGTAGTCAGACCTATAATTGAATTAATCAAGAAGAATATTGAGTTCAAGTGGACTGATAAGAGAAACCAATCCTTTGAATCCTTAAAATAAGCAATTGCAACTGCACCAGTATTAATAAATCTTGACTTTACTAAGGAGTTTATTGTGTATGCCTATGGATCTAATGAAATTTATGCATCGGTACTTACTTAAAAGGATGAAAATGGATAGGAACACCCCATATTATTCTAGAGTCAAACCTTGCATGAGTATAATACTAAGTACAATTTTATTTAAAGACAAGTGTTTATTGTGATGAAGTCTTTAAAGAAGTTTAGGTAGTACTTAAATCAAAGTAAAACTCTGGTCTTTGTGGTACACCTAGATGTAAGAAAATTTATCCACCAAGGAGAACTAGGTGATAAAATATCTTGTTGGATTACTAAGATATAGGAGTATGACATATAAATCCACCCTACCAAGTTGGTCATAGGAAGATCATTATGTCAGGAACTCACAGCTAAGGCAAATTTAGAACAAACAGTGTCCTGTTAAGAAATGAAGGATGATCAAAATGATAATATTCTAGGTAATTTTGATTGGGTAGATCAATTGATAGCTTATTTTTGGTTAGGATTGTGTCCTAAAGGCCTCAACCCTTCATAGAGGAGAATATTTAAACTAAAATATTTAAAGTATGTACTACTCCCAAAAGGATTATACAAGAGAAACTTAGATGGAGTACTTCTAACATGTTTGAGAGATAATGAAAAATAGGTCATTGAAGAATTTCATGGAGGCCTATCAGGAGGTCAATTTTTAGGAATAATAACTGCCATGAAGATAATAAGGGCATGATATTATTGGCCCACTATCTTTGCAGATGTTTTCAAAGCAACTAAGTCTTGTGATAAGTGTCAAAGATATGTGGGAAGAACCAAGAATGCAATATTTTTGCTCAAACCAATTTAGGTAGAGGAACCCTTCCAGCAATGGGGACTCAAATTTGTTGGAGTTATCAGTCCTAATTCATCGATAGGTCATAAGTTCATCCTTACCACCATGGACTATTTCACTAGATGGGTTGAGGCTATTCCAACCAAGAAATCAGACCAGGATGTAGTAATTGACTTTCTAGAAAATCTACTTACAAGATTTTGAATTCTAGAAGCACTAGTGAGTGACAGTGGCCCAAATTTCATAGGTGTAAAATAGGTCGAATTTTCAAGCATGTATAGCATAAATATAAAAAATTCTTCTAACTATTACCCTCAAGGAAATGTATTGGCATAATCGACCAATAAAAACTTACATTAAATTCTGAAAAGATCATTGGAAGAGAAAAAAATGAGTTGACATCTATTACTCGACCAGGTTCTATGGGTAGATAGAATCATTATCAAGAGGTCTATCAATATATCTTATTATGCATTGGTGTATGACAAGGAGGTTGTTCTTCCTACTCATCTAGATATAACAACTTTAAAATTGTCCAACCAAGATCAGGAGCTTCATCAGAGTTCGCTATAATCCATACTGATGGATCTATTGCACTTAAAAGAAAAAATAACTCAGGCATATGAGAGCTTTTAAAAATACTCCATGAATACCAAAGAGTGGTTTGACAACAAAATAAGGTTTAGAAAATTCAAGGAAGGAGATTCAGTGCTAAGGGTGAATGCTAAAAAGGCTATGCCAGGCAATCACCAAAAATTTAATTCTTCCTAGAAAGGACCTTTCAATATTGTTGAGGTAAATGAGAGTAATGCCTTTCATCTCTAAGATCAAAGAGGAAACATACAACTCATCCCTATAAATGGGTATTATATCAAACTATATTTTAGCTAGAGAAATACTCCTATTATAATATATGTACATATGTTGTATTATATTTTATTTATGTACTCGTGTTGTATTATTTTTTCTTATTGATTTCAAAGAGGCAAATGGAGAAAATGGAGTCAATTTTCGCTTGCAAAAATGACCATGATATATTCCACAAGGAGGTAACGCAAAGAGGAGTCCACAATAAAAGTGGTCAAACATTGCTTACTAGAATCAGGAATAGTGGAATTCAAAGTTCTGTGGAATTTTCAAGAGACCCAAAATCCTTTAATAGTTTTTGGAACTGGTAAAGTTTCAAAATTTGTAGTCAACTTGGTCAAAGTTGCCATTGCAGAAATATAACTGATGGAAGTTTTGTAAAGACACCTAAAGAACACGTTTGTGTAGACAAGCATAATTGGGAAAGGGAGTATAACATTAAAATCCTCTAAGTCCATCATTCCAATGTGAATATGGGTAAATAAATGCACCTTTAGAAGTGTACTAATGAATAGTTTACCACCATCTACCATGAATGTCATCCAATCAAATATACATTCTTCAGTAATAAGCCACACTTTGCAAGATATTATTCACCCATTAAAAATCATGGGAGGTAACCATCCACCCATTCCCATTAATGATGAAGGAGTGCTTAAAAAGCTATTTAAGTAGGAAAATTCAAATTTAAATCATTTGCAAGCAACTGAGCTGAGGAAACAAAGTGTTGTGGAGAATAGTTTGTTGCATACTTTCTAGAATTGTGAATAAGGAGAGTTACTCATAAGCTAAAATGGCATCATATTCAGTAAAGAAGAATGGGCAAGCTGGCAAGACGGATAGACCATACTACACAAATAATAAGGCAGGGTTCGTAGACACAAGTATGATGTACTCAACTAGAGATAAATTGAGATGGGGATATGAAGAAAAATTATTCAAGGGGGAGCCTCTTCCACACCAAGGTATTGGGGCTATGTATTATTTCCTTGTTTATTATATTTATGATGTAGTACATCCTTACAATAATTTAGTCTCCACCATAGCAAAATACTATGACCCTACATCTAGGTCTATGATAATGGCCCACGATAAGGTTTTGTTTCATATTACAGAGTAAGATTATTGATACATGGTCATAATGGAAAAAAACCCTCTATACCCCCTAGATATTTTAGCTTAGTGCAACAAGCCAAATTTTACTCTTTATGAAATTATGCACAATAGGGAAATTTTGAGGGTAGATGCCTGAAAAACCCTAGAACATCTCCACCAATTTTCATATCATTTGGAGCAACACAGATCCTAGCGCATCCCTATGTGTGAACGAGATATTTGGCAAGCGGCTATGCGAGGGTTTCATCTGGGTTGAGTGCAAGCAGCTCCAGAGGTTGGTTTTTAGGGCCTTCGGGCCCTAGCGGCCAATATTTTTGTGGTTTATGCTCAATATTTTAGAAGGAAATGTTGCAGGGGATCCAAGATGGGTTAGAAATTTGTCTTTCAACAGATCATACTGTGAACTTGAGTGACAACGGCTTCCAATTTGCTGCACAAAAGAAAAGTGAAAACCATACCTTTCCACGACGTCTAGGGCAAGGATTAAAGAGATCACGAAACAAGTTTCAAGCAGTTGATCAAAAAATGGCTCATATCTCAAGTGAATCTGGTGCTAAGGTGCACCCACAAAATAATTCTACTATGAAAACCCCTATCAAGGGTAAGAATTTCGAAGACTCGGTCCCAAAAATGAATTTTAGGGATGCCCTTCATGGTGGACAGACCTCAGCCCAATGCTAATATCAATCTTAGGGCTTCCCATAAACCTCTAAGAATGCCTAAGATTGATCCCAGGAAAATGGAGTCAGGATGTCTTAAAGAAGCTGATGGAACTCCTATTGTTAAGCTTGATATGGGTAACATTCAGATTGGCATTGAAGATTTGGAAAAAAGAGGACTAATTTGTCGGTTCGTGGGTTTTCGTTCGAGTCTATCTGCTTTCAAAGTTTGGGCTGCAAAAAGCTGGAAAACTAAAGGTGAGTTACAAATCTCTATTTATCCAAATGGTTATTTTCTTGTTTTATTTGCTAATAATGAAGATAGAGAGAAAAATTTTCAAGGGGGTCCTTGGTTTTTGGAAGGCAAGGGGTCCTGGTTTTTGGAAGGGCGGGGCTTTTCATGAAGCCCTGGCATACTAAATTTAAAGCCGAAGAAGAGATGCCTTCTATAGCTCCCGTGTGGGTTAGACTCTTTGGCCTCCCTATTGAATTTTGGAATCCTACTATTTTTTCTTCAATTGGAAACTCTTTAGGAACTTTTATGATGATTGTTGATTGTACTCAAAATTTTGAACATATTATTTATGCTCGGATTTGTGTTTTAATGGATTTTGACAAACCCCTACCTAAAAATATCACATTACAATTTGGGGAAGACACTTGGGAGCAAGTAGTGGACTATGAGAACATTCCTTTTCATTGTAGAATTTGCCATGAATATGGTCATTTGGCCAGTGCTTGCCCAAATAAAATTCCTGATCAAAAGAAAGAAGATATAAACTCAGCGAGGTTTCCAGATACCTAAGAAGAAGAACACTCGAAAAAAACCGGTTATGAAGGATCAATCAAAGTCATCTACTAATATGTTTGAAATCCTTTCCACAAATGATGTCCCAAGTGAGGAAGAGGAAATAATGGAAACTAAAATCTTAGAAACACAATTTAAATATGAAGGGAAGAACTCGAGAGACAAACCAACAAATCAAAGGTTTTCAACTAGAAAAAAAGGAGAAAATTTACACAAGAAAAACAATCTTTCAAATGTCAAAACTTCAAATAATGCAGGTCCCAATATAGACTCCGTTGAACCATCTAGTAAAATTTTGGCTGTGTACGAGCATTCTTCAAGGTTAGAAGCCATCTCAGATTCAATTGGAATAAGTCAAGAAACGAGGAAAAAAAAATTGAAGATGGATTCTAATCAAAAAGTAGGTCGCAAGACCAATCAATATCATATGGTAAAAGAAGGTGAAAAGCTTGTAGAGGAAGGTAATATTAATGCCCTTCCCAACTTTTTTAGCCATGGTATTAATGAAGATCATCACTTGGAATATTAGAGGACTCAAAGGGAGTCTTTCAAAACAAAATGAAATTAGAAGAATGATTCAGATAAATCATCCACATCTTGTTTTCCTTAAAGAAACAAAAATGTCGATGGAGGATATGGACTCAATTGCCAGTAAAATTTGGCCGGCTGGAAAAGTGGTTTCCCTCAGTTCCCAAGGGACTTCGGGTGGCATTGCTTGTCTTTGGGACCCAAAAGAGGTAGTTATTCACCATATGGTTGGCAGTTGGGGTTTGTTGGCTATAGCTATTCAAAGTAGACATTCCAACCAGATTATGCTCTGCATTACTGTTTATGCTCCGACTTCTTTGGAGGAAAAAAGAAGATAGTGGAAGGATATTACTCATATTATCTCTCATTTTCCTAAATCTTGGATCTTGATCGGAGGAGATTTCAATACCATCCTCTCTCTGGATGAGAAAAGTGGGGGAAATAGAAATTTGGACAAAAGCACTACGACCTCATGAGCGAATATATTGCAAACCTCCATCTTGTGGATATCCAACGAGATAATGGCCTTATGACTTGGTCTAATAGAAGGCAAGGCTTAGCTTGTATAATGGAGAGATTGGATAGGTTTTTGCTCTCTGAAAATTTCTTAATCCATGGTCACATTCCTAAAGTGAAGACTCTTAATAATGTTGGTTCGGATCATTGGCCAATCATGGTGGAAATGTGGAAAACCAATGTGAGTTTCTCTCCTTTTCGTTTTCAATTAATGTGGCTTAGAGACATTTCCTTCAGACCTCGTGTGCAACAATGGTGGAAGGAAGGTAAACCTAGGCATGGGACTAAGATGTTCTATTTTGCCAAAATACTTCAATACATTAAATCCAAAATCAAGACTTGGAGCTGGAAAGAGTTTGGGGATGTTCATAAAAAAAAACATGAAGTTATTGCTCATATTGAAAATTTGAATAAGAAAATCCATTTAGATGGCCTCACAGAGAAGAGAAGTGCAGATGAAATTAAACTCACAACTCGGTTAGAGGAATGGGAAAAAAGAGAAGAAATCTTATGGAAGCAAAAATCTAGAATTCAATGGCTCAAAGAAGGAGATCGAAACACAAATTTCTTCCACAAATCTCTTCTAGCTCGAAGATCTCACAACTTTATTTCTTCCTTAAAATCAGATTCTGGAGATGTTGTTTATACTTGGGATGGCATGAACTCTATTGTTGTTGATTACTTTTCCAATATTTTTGTTGCTACTCCTCTTGACTCAGCTTCACAACAAAATGTTCTTCAAGCAATCCCTTCTCTTATCACTTCTGAGGAGAACTCTATTTTGACTGCTCCTGTTACTATCAATGAGCTTCAACAAGTAGTTTTTAAAATGCAAAAAGGGAAAACCCCAGGTCTTGATGGTTTTCCCATTGAGTTCTACCAAGAGTTCCGGGATATCCTTCATGTTGATTTATTAGAGGTGGTGGAAGAAGCCAGGAAAGCCAAAGAAATTTTGAAGGTTATCAATAAAACTTATATTACTCTTGTTCCAAAAGCTCAAGAGGTTGATCATATCTCAACTTTTAGACCTATTGCTTTATGTAATGTTCTTCTCAAAATCATTACTAAAATCATGGCAGAAAGGTTGAAGCCTCTTTTGCATAAGATTATTTCCCCAGAGCAAGGGGGTTATGTGGAAGGACGTCAAATAGTAGATGAGATAGTTCTTGCTTAGGAAGCCATCCATTCCATGGATATGCAAAATTCTCCTTCCATGTTCATTCGGTTAGACTTATCCAAAGCTTATGACAGAGTGGATTGGCACTTCCTTATCAAAGTTTTGAGGCAATTTGGTTTCTCTAAGGATTGGATGGATTGGATTATGGGATGTATCTCTTTAGTTTCCTACTTAGTTCTTATCAATGGCAGGCCTTCTCAGTCATTCCCAGCTTCCAGAGGTATTAGGCAAGGTGACCCGCTATCCCCTTATTTATTCATCATTCTTGTTGAATGCTTGGGTAGGACTATAACCAAAAAGAGGGAAAACAAAACCCTTGAGGGAGTTACCATTGCTCATGGAGCTAGACCTATCTCTCATCTTCAATTTGTGGATGACTCTACTCTTTTAGGTAAAGCTACAGTTAAGGAAGCTTCTAATATTAAGCAAATCATTAGCTATTTTTCTAAGGCTATTGGGCAGTTGATCAATGAAGACAAATCTAAAGTTATTTTCTTTCATTGCTCTGCTAGACAAGAATCCATGGTCTTGGATAAATTAAGATATAAGAAGACCTCTCTTCCAATCACTTATTTAGGTATTCCCATAAATATTCAAAGGCAGAAAAATAAATATTGGAATTGGTTGTTGGACAAAGTCAAGAAGAAAATTGGAAAGTGGACCAACAAGTGGCTTTCTTCTAGGGGTAGAATCACCTTGGTAAAATCAGTCCTTCAAGCTATTCCTATTTATGTTTCTTCCATTTTGAATATCCCAAAGGTTGTTCTTCGAGAATTGGATCAAATCAGTCATCGTTTCCTTTGGAGTGGTACTAAGGAGAAAAGAAAATGGGCCTTGGTGAAATGGGATACTTTATGTCTTCCTAAGAGTGAAGGGGGGTTAGGATTCTGGTCTTCTATTAATAACAACAAAGCTTTAGCTGCTAAATTATATTGGAGGATGTTGCATAACCCCAATGCTCTTTGGGCCAATAATCTCCATGCTAAATATCCTGAGAACAAAAGTCCTGAAGACCTTGTTCGCTATCAACTTCCTACCAAAGGTTCTCCCATTTTAGCAGTTCTTAAGACTGGTGAGGATTTGATAAAGAAAAAATTATTTTGGATCATTCATAATGGTCAACAGGCAAATTTTTGGACAGATTCTTGGGATGGTCACAAGCCTTTGATAACTCGGTTTCCCGATTGGAGGCCTTGGATGGAGGAGCTTCACCGAGCTAATTGGATAAAGGTGGCTAATTATTATCGGTACCATCTTGGTAATTCAAAGGTTGGTAGATATTGGATCCCTATTGAGGACTGGCCTATTCAAATCCTAGAAAGGCAAAGACAAGATATCCAAGGCATCCTTCATATGAGATCCCTCTCTTGGTCCCATGAAAAAGATTGTTTTGGATGGAACAACACTACTAAGGGTGAGTATTCAGTTGCTCAAGGTTATTTGACCTTATGCCATAATAATCCCAACCATTCTTCTGACATATTTTCTCGATTGTGGGCTCAAAAGCTCTGGCCTAAGGTGAGGTTCTTTAATTGGCTTTTATTGCATCGTAGGGTGCTTACTTGGTGAGCAACTTATGAAGCGTGGTTTTCATGGCCCTTTTAGATGTGAAATGTGTGAAGAGAATGTAGAAAATCTCAACCATATTTTTATTGAGTGTACTTTAGCCTCTGAGCTATGGAGGAGAATGGCCACTTTACTTGGCTTACGGTGGTCCAATTTTTTTACTTTTGAACAACTTTGGAGGGATTGGCCTAATCAAGAGGGTGTTGATCATTTTATTAGGCGATTAGTTTGGATGGGTTCTACCATTCTTCTTTGGAATATTTGGAATGAAAGGAACAACCAAATTTTTAATCAAGATAGGAAGGATATTCACTATATTTGGCAAAATACCATAGCCAACTTAGTTGAATCAGTCCATCAACTCCTTAATCACCCCCAAAACTCCCACCAAATATGGGATCAAGTGATGCAAATATTGAAGATTAAATCTTCTAAGGGCAACCAACTTAAAGGGAATGTGAGTATTAGTAAGATGGATAGGACTAGAAATTGGCAACCTCCTCCTAAGGATTTTGGAAAAGTCAATACTGATGGAGCCTCTAGAGGGAACCCTGGAAAAGCCAGTGTGGGAGGAATTGGTAGACTTTCGGATGGCTCCCTGGTTTTTACTTTTGCTGAGAATTTGGGTATTCTTTCCAATAACCTTGTTGAGGGGTATGGTATCCTCGAGAGGCCTTTAGGAGGCTACTAAGGTTGGATGGGAAAAGGTGTTAGTTGAGTCGACTCTCAACTTATGATTAATCTCTTGAAGACTCCTTCTAAGAATCATAAGGTGGATTGGAGAATAAAAAGAATTATTGAGAAGATTCAATTAATCCAGATGGGATTTTTGAAAGTTGATTACAATCATGTGGTCAGAGATCAAAACAAGAGTGTTGATGCTTTAGCTAATTGGGCTTTGGACAAAGGTGATCTTACTTGTTATGGCCACCCTCCTATATGGTGGGCTTCTCAAATTAGGGAAGCTCTTCTTTCTATCATTTCTTTGGATGGCTCCAGTTCTGAAGGTACCTAGTTTCTTCTTGTTTTTTTTTTTGCTTCTCTTTGGTTCATTCAGTTTTTTTAGTTCCCTAGCTCATTCTATTCTTTATTTTGTTTCCTCTGTTGATTCTTGCCTTAATAGTCTTCTGGTCTAGATAGGTCATTGTTATGTTCAATTTTTTTTTTTTTCTTTTTTTTTTTTTTGTTTAGTTTTTTAAGGTGGGTGGGTTCTTTTGTTTTGTTTTGTTTTTGTGTTCTTTGTGTTGTTTTTGTTGTTCATGTGTTTTTGTTGTTTTGTTTTTTTTATGTTTTTTGTTATTGTTCTTGTGTTTTTTTCGTTCTTGTTCTTGGGTTTCTCTTTGTTTGTGTTATTTCATGTTTTTATGTGTGAGTGTTTTCTATGTTTTTTGTTTTTGTTTATTGTCTGTTGTTGGTTGTTTTTTATTTTTATTTTTATTTTATTTTTTAAATTTTTTAGGTTTTGGTTGTGTTTATTTTTCATGTTTTTTTTGGGTTATGTCTTTGTAGTGTTCTGTTGTTTTTGTCTTGTTTGTGTTTTGTTATGTGGTTCTTGTGTTTTTCTATGTGGTTTGTGTTGTGGTTTATTTTATCTTATTGTGCGTGTTTGGTTGTGCTTTTGTTTTTGACACACTCAAGGAGCATGTTTTTTATTTTATTTTATTATTTTTGTTGTTATTTACTTATTTTTAAATTGGTTTTGTGTGTTTGTTTGCTCCTTGAGTATGTCAAAGGTGGTAGGCCAGGTCCGAGTCCTGGGCATTTTTGGTGGAATGGATACCCCTGCCTCCTTGGGTCTTACCCGAAAGTGGCATCCCTTTTGGGATGTTTTCCACAAATAATTAAAAATATATATGCACACTATGGAAAACATTTTAGAACTTGGGTATATGTTTAGCTCAATACCATCAAGTCTAGTCAATCCCTACCCATGACTCCTATTCCTATCAATGAATTTGTTGAACCAAATCTCTACTTCATGTTGGTGGTCATAGCGGGCCTTGAGTCAAACTTAGATGTAAGATACTAGTAATTGGCCACTGTATATTGCATCTCCAAAACTAGGATGTACACTATGTAGCTAAAGGATAACAAAAATACCCTAATTTACTTCAATTAGATCACATTTCTTGCTAAGAAAATACACGAGCAACTAGTGGATATGAACGAAGAAAAATATAACCTAGTATTCATACATTGTTTCAACTTGATTTGGATGTTATTTAGTACTACTAAGAATGAATACTTGTGGATATCAATGGTCGATAAATATGCAGATGGACATGTGCTAGTAATATATTACTAGAAAAGGATTTTGAGTAGAATACAGTCATTTTATTCTTTCAATTTTGAATTTCTCATACCATCTCTATGAGTTATGTATAGAAATTATCCCAAGCTATCCTCAAATATTGAAAAGAAAATTAGAGTAAAATGGGTGGAAGGATATTGGTACCTCCTAATAGAGGGAACAATCATAAGATTATATGGCTTCACAGAGAAGCCTTTATTATTGCCTCATTATGTCACCCATCACTTATTTACACTAGAATATTATAGGCAGGTGGACTACATAAACTGTAGGTTTGGTTCTGGAAATAAAAGAAGAGCAACCATGGAGTATGGTTTCAATTAAGGTGATATCACAATATGGAAGAAGTGGAAATATGAGCAAATCATGGTAACCTTGGATAAATTATATCTTATCCACCTTCTACAGATATGGGGATATGATCTAGATGACTTGTTCATGAAAATAATTAAGGATTTTCATGGAGAGAAAGCAACTAAATTAGTGAAACCCAAATGCGCACACATGGAGAAGCACATAAATAATAGAGAGAAATCCTCCATATGATGGAATGTAAGTGCTATATAACCACTCCTACCCTAGAGATATTTATATGTTCATGCAAATGACTATTACCCAACTAAGATATCTCATCAGCTCTATGATGTAAAAATAAAGGAAATGGAAGAAACCTACAAATGGTCTCCAGCCAAAATTATTGAATGGTGGAAGATGAGGGTTGAGAGAAATGCAATGAAGGGAAAGTATCCCAATACTAAAATTGATGAAGATATTGAGAGGAGGTACGATGAACATGTTGCAACTTGGAAGGACCAAAATAATAAGAGCCTAGCATTAGTTCTAGAGAAAGTGGAAACGAGTGAGGTTGGAAAAGGAAAAATGAAAGGTAAGAAGGTTGGAGCAACCAAAAAATAGTAAGACTCCACTTCATCACCTGCCACTCCTTTAAAACAAGAGGAGGAAAACTTGAAATAAGCACAGGCAATAGAAGATACTTCAAGGAGAAGAATATTTGAATGTGGAACTAGTGAGGCAAAGACCCCTGTAAAATAAGGTTAAAAGAAAAAATAAAAATATTAGACCTCACTACTGCAACCTCCTCCAAGAAGAAAGTTAAATCAACCCCAATTATAGGAACTACATAAGGTGTATTGGAAATTTACACCAAAGCTCTGAATAAATAGATATTAAATTAAGTAGAGGAGGTGACACAATCTCCTACTACATAAGGCAGGTAGGAGATTTAGGAAGAGCAACAAAAAAACATGAAGGAGATTCCCAAACAGTCTACTGTAGTAGGACTAGGTATGATTTGTGATCCCTTTCCTCCTTCTTCTCCTACTTATCCCCTAAATAAATCTCATTCCCCTTCTTGAGATAAAAATATAGTAGAACTATCCTCATCAGAACCAAATTCCCCACAAGCATCTCCACCTCATCTACATTCATCTCTTCATTAAGACCACTCTCCACTTCATACCATCGAGAATCCCAAAGCTTCATCTTCCCCTCATATATCATAGGTTATGTTATCTTCTCCACCTTCAAATTCCATAAATATAGCTCCCCCATCATCATTACCTCCATTGATAATTGCAATATCACTACCATTAACTCCTTCGTCAACCATGGCAACTAGTTTCATTTTAGTTGTTATTTCTACTGTGGATACAGATTCTACTCTTATTACCTCCACTACCCTACCTGCTATGGTATCCCATTGCTTCCCTACAAATATCACTTCATACATTCCTATGGATCACCTCGTAGAATCATCTCTCCAAAAAATCAAGAGCACCTCACTAAGAGCACAAAATATTTGGAGTATGAATTTGGCCCAATCTTCCAAAGGAGCTACTAATGTGAGAAGGACAACAATGGTCGACCCTGTGTCCTGACAGAGGAACAAATATAATATGATTCCCTTGGTTGATAAACCAAAGGAAGATATGATAGTGGAACACTATCAAATAGTAGAAAATACTGAAGATATAGAACAACTAGCCATAGAATATGTGATGGTCATACCCAAATCTAGGATAGAAACCATGTTCGTCAAAATCAATATCTACCAAGATAAACCTACCAAATTGGAGGAAAGGTTGCCATGCTTCAATCTACCATCAAATATCAGAAGAAGGAAATGCAGGCTTTGGTTAATGATGCTAAAAAATGGTAGAATAAGTTTGATAAGATGGTCAACTTTAAGGAGAAGGTGGAGTAGTTGCAATAGTTTAATAAAGAATATGTAGAACAGATACAGGCCTTACAATAGCAACTCAAAGTGGAGAGAACAAAGGCTATAGGATTCTTAAATACCAAGGTGAAGCAAGTCAAAAAATAAATATTTTCTAAAATCTTGAAGAGGTGCTCTAGAATCCAACACATCTTTGACTTCATGGATGAATCCAGTGAAGTGTTATAAACAACAAAAGCGGATATAGATACCATCACCAAACATATATTACCGATAACTCCTTAGGCCAATAAAATTCTCAATTTGTCTAAGGGTAAGTGTAACCATTTGGGTAATCCTATTCCCAATAAATATTGCAATACCTCAATAATTGTAGCTAGAATCACCTTGAAAAGGAATAATTTGCTTTAGAAGGGGTGGCCATTAATTAAAAAATTTGATGATGAGCTTCAGAAGATCATTGATATTAATGAAGATATGGTGCAGTGTGATTTTAGTATATTTTAGGAGGAGAAAAACTTGATGATATCAAAGGAGTATTTCCAAAAAAATCATACAAGCATTGATTGAATATTAATTAGAAATAGATGCATGGTATGAGCCAATCGACTAAGATAAAGTGACTCAGTTGATAAAAATCTTAGCCAGATTGAAAGATCTAATGATGAATTTGGTAGAATGGATAAATTCCTTCTCTTATGATACGATGATAAAATTGCATTGTGTCCATCGACAGCTTTTGGAAATTCAAAATCCCACACTAGCATCTTGGAACAAGGCCATGGATACCTTGAACCTAGCTAATCAGATTCTAAAAGGAGAGCCAAAACCAAAGGAGGCTAAAGACAAGGAAGTGCAGTAGCATACAAAGGAAGTAAAGGAGGAATAATAACAAGAAGATACACATGATGAGGAACAAGAGGGAGAGGTTGAATAATATAGAACCATAAATATCTCATAATAGGAGGTAGTAAAATACACTACCAAAGATCAAGACCAACAATAAAGGTAGGAGAGTGCTGATAATTTTGTTGTAACATAGTTCATAAGTTTTTGAATAATAATGATTAATTAAATGAGTCATAGAGGTAGTTTTGTAAGAGTATTTTTGGATCCTAATAGTGTTAGAAGGTAAAAAAGGCATAAGCCTATATGGGCATGAAAAATTTATGAAACTAAGTGTGACCAGGTGTATAAAGGAGTGTGCATCCATGCATTTTGAGTATAGTAACATCTGCTTCTAGCATGACCTCCATATAAACCTTTACTCTTTGAGTCTTCCTACTATGGCTTAGATAGTGAGGTTTATAAGGAAGTTGTTCCAGGAAGCATAGTCTACAACCAACAAGAGTGGATTCCACCTATCCCTAAGAATATCGGTTAGCAAAGGTGAGGATAGCAAATTGTGGAAGTACATGGCAGTGGTTCTAACTCACCCATTTTATTTTTTTGACTCCATATCCAATGGATAATGATATAAGTTCATAAGACTTGCTAGAAATGCTCCCCAGGAAGTGTCAAAATGTAGGCCCAAAAGGCCACATACTTAACAATTTTTTTAAAATCAGCTAAGTGCTCAGGAAAATTTTGCAAGGGCAATGTTAAACTTTACTAAAGTGTAGAATCTGTAGTTAGTACAGTCAAACAGTGCTCAGCAAAATTTGAAGTTGCAAAATCTAGAAAAGCAACATCATTACAAGGGCATTTTCATAGTGAAAGATCATAAGTATATTAGTTTTGACAAAAGGGCAACTAAGTGTTGGAAAGAACATCTACCAATAATTAACAAGGTTAAAGTCCATTAGAAGGAAAAATCCATGATTAGTGCAGTCAAATAGTGCTAAGAAAAATTTGGAGTTGCAGATTCTATATGTCATGAGGCAAGGCAACATTAAAATCTAACCAAGGTAAACGTGAAATAATAATTTCACAATCAAACTGGTCAAACCTAAATTGGGAAAAATTGAAGTAGTGAATTTCATAGAAAACCATCAATCGTCACAAGAAGCTCACTCTATGATCAATCTGGTCAAACCTGGACCAGTGGAATTCGAACCAACGAATTTCATGAGATGATGTAGGTTGCTTTAGAACTCTCATTTTATGGTCAAACTAGTCAAATCTAACCTAGAAAAAAATAAAACAATGTATTCCAAAAGAAGAAGTGCAGTGAAACCTAAAAATGTAATAGAAATAACCAAGGAAGATCAAACTTCATCGGAATCAAGACTTACCTGCATTTTTAGTTACAAATCAATGGCAGAAAACCTTCTCAAGAACGAAGTATGCTCTAGATTGACCTGTAATTGTTCCAGCTACTAAATTTAGTTGAGAGCCAAATAACTTGAATAACTCAAATGTACAAAGTTCATAGAGCGCAACTCTAGTTTTTTCTAGAACTATGCGAGGTTGCCACCTCAGTATTTTGCTGATCTGGCAAGAAGATCCTTGTAATATTTCTAGTATTTTATTATCATTTTAAAATATATATAAAGAGGTCGAACCCTCATGTTTAAGGATTGAATCGTGAGTGTTTTTTTGATATATTACTATAACTTGCTGAGAAATTAATAGAAGGAGCATTACTTGGATGTTTGCCTCTAGCTTTTGTTTTTGTCAAATTGTGAGTTTATTCTATGAATGCATTTCTACTACTGTTGTTATTATTAGTCAATTCTATTGATATTGGATTGCTAATTTGGAGAAAATTGGAATGGTTCATGCCTAAACAAATACTGTAGAAGACTTCTATTTTTGTTAGTCTAAGTATTTATCTAATTATGCTCTTTGGATTATTAGCATTTTATATGTTTGAAATAATTTTTAGAGTATTTCATTATTTCAACGAGGAAGATAATAATTCTTGAATATTGTTAGTCTTGAGTGTGGCATGTTGGAAATGTGATTGATCAATGAATTCTTAATATTTGTCAATGTTGTTAGCTCTACCTAGTAATTATTCATTACATTGTTCTCTAACCCTTATCTAATTTCTATCCCTAAACTTACACTTTTATTCGAGCTTAATTGATTCAACACCTGAATTAGCTAATAAGGTATACCATCCCACCTTGGAGGTTGGATTGAATTAATATCTAATCTATCCAATATCGGGGTTTGAGCTATGATTAGCGATTATGCACCTCCCATAAGTCATAGATTTATAATCATAGTTCAAGTTTCTCTTGATGTCAATTCAGATTCCAACAGTTAGTTGCTTGTCTATACAAACATTTATCAATAAAGAACCTAGGTTTAAACCTTGGGGGTGCCAATTTACAAATATACTAGTTTTCTCTAAATTCTATAAGTGCATGCCAAATGGATGATGATGGTACAAAACTCAATGAAATTGGTGGTCTCCCCTCATTTTGTGTCAACAACCATGATTTGTAATAGGCTTGTTGAGAGCAACCCTTATGGTTTGAACCCTACACTTATCAGTTACTAAAAATAGTGTAGTTGTAACCAGCTCCCCTATGTATCTTAAAAAGGTCACCACAAATATTTTCAAGTATTACATTAAATATTAAAAAGGATGGCCATATATTATATGATAAATGTGGTTATTAATGCATATTTTGTGCAAAGGTAGTATTTTAACCTAAGTCCTTTGAGTTAGCACCAACCCAATTATGATGGTACCAATATTGAGTCCTTGGTGCTCCTTCTCATGTCGGGTTAAATAACAAGTTGGAATAATTTTTATTGGAGACAGTCTTAGGATTTGAACCCTCCTTAGTAGTAGAAAAGGATTGTGGATGTAACCAGTTTCCCTATGAATAAAAAAATAAAAAAGGATGGCCATATATTATATTACAAAAGTGGTCATTATTTTATTTTATATTGTTTTTTACATTATTATATTTTTTGAATCTCTATCGTTATTTTTTATCATATGATCATTTAGCTTCAAATAGGGAATCATGGTCCATATAGCAAAGAAAATAAACTAAAATTTGATCTACAACTAGAACAAGAAAAACCAGAGTGGATACTTTCTAAAACTATATCTTGTACTAGGCCACTCACACAAGAGATGTAATTGGCTATTTATAGCCACCTTTGAAATGAAAATATGTTTGCTAATTGCTTTGTGGTGTGGGATTTGTATCAAATTTAAAAAATGTATCCAAATAACTTTTACAAAGGTGGCTTTTTTATTTTATTTTTAATGTATATATATATATATTATATTTAATTCATTATCATTCAACCTCCATATTTACATTAACAAATTGACCTTAAATAGCCAAGTACAAAGATTATTAAGACTACATTTGGAGGCCTAACTATCAAACCATAAATAACTAAGGTGGCCACGAATATGTTCAAATATTACATTAAATATTAAAAAGGATGTTCATATATTGTATTACAAAGGTGGCCACAAATATTTTCATATATTACATTAAATATTAAAAAGGATGGTCATATATTATATTACAAAGGTGGCCATTATTTTATATTATATATTATATTATTTTTTATATTATTATATTTTGTGAATATCTATCATTCCTTCCCACCATATGAGCATTAGGATCCAATACATACAAATAAATAATCATGATCAATCTGGTGAGGAAAATAAACTAAAAGCAGATCTAGAAGTAGAAAAGGAACAACTAGAGTAACAATAATAATAGGAACATGAGCTAGAAAAAAATTGACTGAATCTAGAGTTAGAACAACATGGACAACTATAAGAGTATGGGTAGTAGTAGAAACTAGAGGAGGAGCAGGACCAGGAGCCAAGCATCCAATAAACCAAATGCAAAAGCAAAAAAAACTAATGTATTGTTTCCCATATGAAAGTTGGAGAGACAAACCAAGCTAAAAATTTGAATGTTAAAATCCACTGAGAGAGAAAACCATACTACAACATAAGTACTATATACCACTAGAGGGATAACCATACCCCACCATCTCCTGACTTTTCCCCAAGTCTTTGATAGAGTATTGATGTGATAACTATTAATCACATTCGGGTGAATCAAAATCCAAAATCTGATTCAACAAATAAACAAGGGTAAATATACTCTAGAAATTGCCCCAACATAAGACTTCTACAATGGATACAATTTCTCAAACAAAGGAGTGTCAGATATAAAAGAAATGCACTTTGAGATACAACATTGTACTAATGGGAAATAAAAAAATTAGAATGCTAAATGTAAAATTATACATTTTACAAATTAAAATATTAATGATTCTATTGTATCTATCTCAAAAAGAGCTTTCCAATGCCTATAAATAAGGCTATACTTACAATAGGATGACACCTAGATTTACATGAAAAATAAAGCTCCAGACAACAAAAGGAACTAAAGGCCTTTAACAATTTAAACCCTTAGGGAATATTCTACCAATATTTAACATGAACCCCTTAATTTTTCATATATACACACATTCCTCTAACTAGGGTAAAAATAAAGTCCCCATTCACCCCCCTACAATAATAAATATACCCCTACAAGGCATAAAATAAAATAAATCAAAGCACAAGGTATATAAATCTCCACAAAAATGGGCATCTCGATCAACATATGCATGAAAAGTAAACAATTTAAAATATAATAGAGACAAAACCATGCAAAATGTGGGACCAACTAAGTAATTAAATGGGAATATGTGGCTATTTAGGAGCCCAAGGATGTCATGTGACCACTAATAAAATACACCTAGATAGCTCATCTGCATCAAAAACTTTAGGTTGTATATAGCAAAATGAATAACATCACTAATTCAATATTTCTTAATCTCGATTTACTACTCCTATAGAGAAAATTATGGTATTTTGTGGTGTGAATATGTGCCTTTATTCCTTCTATCATCATGATGTTAGAAAGCTAAGCAAATCTAATAAATGCATGGCTAAACATGATCCTTTCTACCAGTGTTGAGACGTAAAAATTTGACAAGCAATTATCAATATTTAGGCTATCTCCACATGTAGGCATGGTGATTGAAAATGTCACATCAAAATATTCCTCATCTTGTGAATATTCCACCTCCAATTATAATAGCTTATGTGAAAATTATATTTCTACCAAGAAGATCAAGAGTCAATTTTGTTGAAGCATCATCAGATAGCTTCATTAGAAATGTGGCATGTATTTTTTGTATATCTCTATGTAATTAATGTGAAATATATATTCATCATATGTATAATACAAGGAATGATATGGATAGTAAAAATTCTTGATTCTATATGGAATAAAATCTATGCTACTTATCAGGATTCTTTGATTGTAGATGGGCAATTTCATCCAACTATGTCATATCATAAAATATTGCTTGCAATTGGTTTTCCATCTCAAGTAGTGAGAAGACCATATTTCTAGGGGAAAAGAGGTATATTTTGAGTGTATTTTCAACTTCAAACTATAAAACAACCATAGTACCAAGATATATAAGATACAACAAAATGTGATGTCAAAACTAGGAATGAACAAGACCAAAATATTTTTACCAATAAGTTGGTCGCTCTAGTTGATTTGCGTAATGAGTTTATAAACTATTTTTGGATCTCAGGTTCTAGGTAATGGCATGAAGGGAAGGATAACACCTGAAAATGACATCCTAGTGCTAGTGAAGACATCCATACTAGTCTTAGTTACAACATGAGTTGAAACTATTAGAAACAATGATAGGATAATGTGCTAATGGACAACAACCAGAGAATAGTGACAAATTCTTAAATGGTATGATTTTTACATATAAAAATGCCTTGGACTACTAGAAAAATATAATAAAAAGGTTGACACCATCCAAACCAAGTAAAACAAACACCAATTCCAAGATCTAGCTGTAATATATTTCTCATTCTTTATCTAAACCAAATTGGCTTGAGGGAAGAGGATACTCTCTCCTAATCAGTATTACCACTCCAATACCAAATCTAATATAAATCCCACCCCATGCAAATTGAGCAATTATTAAACTCCAACTTGCATTTTCATTACTATATGTATCTATAAATAGCCATAGTTACATGCAATTGAAAATCCATATACAAAAATATTGGCCATGCAAAACTACAAGTCTCCACATCCCTTTATGTGTTGGACAATACATAGTGAGCCATGGGATAGGCAATATTGTATTACAAAGGGTGGATATACACTATATTAAAATGGCCCTTTATATTTTAATATATATTTATTGATTACATTTATATTATATTATTCCCTTATCATTCCTTCCCACCATAAAAGCATTGGACTCCAATGCATACAAAAGAATGAAAAAAGGGAGATAATAACTCAAAAAATAACAACTAGAATTGGAGCAATAGCTACAACAATAACAGCAACAACAAGTGCATGAGCCACAACATGAACAATAAGAGCTAGAAAAACAATTCAAACAACCAAAGTTGGAGCAACAATAGTAACAAGAGTGATAGTAGGGACAAGAGCCATAGTAGGAGTAGGGACCAAAACAACCAAAATAGTAGCTAGAGCAAGAGAAGTAGGATTAGAGCTAGCCAAAATTGAAGTAGAAGTAAACAAAATAACAACAACATGAGTAAAAATAGGAGCAGCAATAGAAATATAAGTAGGAACAAGTGATCTATGAGTATCTACCTACAAAGGAGTAGTAGACCAAGTGAATAAAATTGCTTTAGCTTGGTAATGGTGAGTTTGTGGTCAACTAAAATCTAAGGCAATTTTGTGTGTCTTATGTATAGTAGTAAGAGGTAAGTGTGTATTCACATAGGGCTAGGTACTATAAATAATAAAAGAGTGATGCTCATGTTGTAAGGTATAAATATTATGATATCCATCATACTAATCCTTCTTATTGTATTGATAAGGTTTACCTAGTATTAGACCACAATAGTCCATAGGAATGACATCATATATAATAGTGTCCACATACTTAGGACTAAAAGCAAAATATAAGGTGTAAGTGTGTATGATCATGGAATTAGTATCATGGTCCTTCCAACCAAGTGGGTATGGATGAGGATGAGGATGAGTAGGTAGCTACAACTTATCAATAATGGACTGCACAATCAAGTTTTTCTATGAGCCATTATCAATGATACAATCCATAGATAAATTAGGTGTAAGATGAGCATGAGTGACAAACAACTAATCATGACCTCCTATAAGAGACTCATGAGTTTGTAAGGAAACCTTATTAAGTTTTTCTTCTAACTTAGGATATATTTCAACTTCACTACAAGTGTTGATAGGATTTATGGGTTTCCCTCCTCCACAATTTTATCTTTGGGTGACTGTACAAACAATTATTTTTTTTATAGGTTAAATTAAAATAAAGTGGGTTTTTATCAAGGGACCCAAAACCTGATTACAACAAGTCAAAAGACTTCAAGCAAGGCCAAAGGACGGTCGATAGGAAAGGCCCTAGTATGTACTTAAGGACAGGACCCAGGAAAGGAAGTAGGATCCAGGACTGGAAATGAAAGCTAGAAATAGGATAAGACCTAAAGCGGGAAACACACCCAATTGGAAATTTGAAAATCTCACCTAGTGTGAAAAAGAGAAGATGGTAAATATTGAATTTTAAAACTCCTTGTAACCAACAAAAAGGCTCACACCCAATGGCATATCCTATTGCAATAAATGGTTAAAGTATAACATGCATACAAGAACACAAAATTGACAACAAATGAATCAAGAAGAAATATGATTTATTCCATTGTATTCGAAGTCAACATCAAATTACAAGTACATCCCTCTTAGTGATAATAATTTTGATACAATATTACAATAGGAGTGCACAATTGTTTTCCCTCTTAAGGGTAGGTGTGATTTCCAAATGCCTTTCAGGATGACACGAACTGCTCTAGGGTGGAGGTGCCCTCTTCTTTGCGATGGGGAAGGAACTTGATAGTTGGTTCTCCTTTGAAACTGTTACCTGAGGTTAAGAAACAACACAAGAATGTCAAAAAGATAGGCAACCTCTCATGATGAGGTCCTTTTAGGTAAATTGCATAATGACATCATTGAACATGCATAATCAAGAAAACATGAAAAGTGCTTCTAAGCTATGCAAATCGAATCAAGATTCATATAATAGCATAAAGATAAGTAGCATCTACACTATGCATGGATTAGATACATAAAATGAAGCATAAACATGCATAAAGAAACCATTTAACTCCTAATTAAAGCATAAACATAAATAATCTAAAATAACCTAATTCTACGGTCAGAAGTCTTCTAAAATGTATTTAAACCATGAAAAATATTAATCTAAGCTAGTTAACCATACAAAAATGAAAATAGGAAGGTGGTTATACCTCTGCTGCAATCTACAGCTCTAGTGAGCAGTTTGCACTATAAACCGTGGTTGACAACTATGGTTAGCACTATGATAGGCTTACCCTCAATTCCAAGGGTATTGGGCTTGACCTTCTTGTCCAATTGATGTTCAAGGGTCACCATTGGTGTCCTTTTGATAAGTTTAGCAGTTGAATCATTGTGATAGGCCTTTATTTGCCCGAATTTGTGTTTCTTGATCCTTCTAGGCTCCTAAAACTTCCATGGCAAACTGATATTTAGGTGAATAGCAAAGTGGCCTTTGAATGCATTAATTCAGTGTGCAATTTGATAGGGCTTTGCTACTCGCTTGATCAATTTACTCTCTCTCGATAATTTGTCAATGCTTCGCTATACAAATCATCTATCTTCTCCCCATTTGGAGGGGGTATTTATAGGATGCCCTAGGACTAGGGGTGGCTTCCTAGAGAAGCCAATATCAAGAAGAGGTGGTTAGGACAGTTGGAATGGAAGCCTCTAGAATCTTCAATCCATTAACCGCCTTCTTCTATATCAAATGGTCGTTCCAACTAATTTTTCTCAAATTGAAGGTCAATTGAACTCCAGTTAAGACCATAGGTCACAACTACGGTCTAGACTATAAATCGTAGGTCTCCACTATGGTTCAAATGTAAACCATAGGTCTGGGCTATGGTTCAAACTTATTAGACCAAGGAGCTCAAATTGAGTTGTTAGAACCACTGCTCTATATTGAAATATATCCAAGATCTTCCATATTTTCTTGTAGCATGTCCATATGAGTAGTCGCCCTTGACATGACGCATTTTAGGTGTCTACAGATGCCCCTTTTGAGATGCGTTGTGAGATTGAACAATGCTAAGCAAAAATAGACCTCATAAAATGATGTTCAAGGTTCTATGATGATCATTAGTCATATCAACATTAGATGCCCCAGGTCCTACAAAAGGACGTGCATCCTGGAATCATTGCTTCCAACTCTTTGGAGGCTTAAACTTGAAATGCTTGCACTTGCCATCAGTCATTCGAGTAGCATTTGATGCTACAATAGGAGTTAGGCCTATATAACCGAAAGGAGATGAGATACAAATAAATTATCATATTTGCTATTTTCCCCAAGCAAAGGGGTAAGCTTATGATAGTTGTTGACAATGATTCACAAGGACGAACGTAATTTTGACAAGATCAAGGGATCTATGATTTCAAGGATATTCTATTCATTTTGATTATGATTTGATATTATGACTACCCCCTTAAGCAACGAGTCAATGAGGTTAATGACAATGTATGAAGCGATGATGTCGCTTGACCACCATGGATGATCTTAACAAATTTAGATTTGAGAAACTTAATGCACTGGCTAGGCCTAGTTCAGCTTTTGATTCCAACTGTTAATAGTATTTGCACATTTCTATCCCATGGATCAGTCAGGCTACAATAGCCATCTTAGGGAATTAAAATGATACAAATCCAATCAGATTTGTGTTGAATCCAATTATCGATGATTTGCTAAAAAAGAGGTCATAGAAGAAATGACATGCAACGCCTCGTTCTCGTGGAGCAATCCAACTACAAAGACCTTCTTAGGAATTGAAAATAAGCATATCAGATCAATGATGACAATTTTCCCCAAATGTCCTTATGTTAATTTACTCATCTTGTCAGATTGCATAGATCGCAAGTCGCTGCAACTGCCAAGTGTATAGGGTAAATTACCGAATACGAGGTGCATTTGATGTTTTTAATTATTTAATTTTTTTTAATGTTTTGAATTATTCATTATTTTTTTTTATTTGGCTGGGATGTGCATTGCTCAATGAAAGGATTGTCATAGCAACGACCTCGGTTGAATGTACTTTATAATCTCAGCTAGACTTTTAATTTTTAACTAGATCCTGGTGCTTGATTATCACTAAATTTCCAAATTGATTTGCTTTTATTGAGTTCTGACCCAATGGGAGGCATTAATTTATCTTTTTGGTCCTTCCTATGATGGGAATTTATAAAATTGCTTGCCAATTGCAAACTGCAGCTAGGGCCTATGGTTCCCATTTGCAATTTTGGGAACCACGACTAGGGCCTGCGGTCCATGTGAAACATGAAAGGCCTATAAAAAGTCCAATTTTTAAATGTTTCTCATTATTCCCCAATAGCGACTTGCAAATCTAGAGCTCTTATAGTGACAGTTGAGAACTCACCTAAAACCTACCAAACTTTACTTGCATACCTACTCACAGGACGATGATAAAGCGAGGGTAAGCTTCTTCTAGCCAAGGCAGATGAGGCGAGGGTAAGGTAACTCAAAAACCAAGACCTCGCATCCATTACCACTAAAAATAAACCCAATTAAGTAATTGGTAAATCAATTTCACTAAATTACTAGCAATGAACCTCATCTTAGGCTAGGGTAGCTTAGGTTTTTATTTTATTTCCTTTTTTTGTCGTAGTATCGCACCCAACGTTATCTCAATTGGATACTGTAGGTACCAGTTGTGATTCCCAATTGGTCAATTGGGGACTGCATTTGCTTTCTATGGTTAGCATTCAAAATCCCAAAGGTCAATTTTAACCACACGAGTACCGCAGGGTTGACCTACGGTTTGCCAACTTTAGAAAAAAATTGTAAACTTTTTAATTTTTCTAAATTTTAAAAGGCAATTAATATCATTTAATGCATTTTTGACCTGTCTTATTGACAAATTTTATTTTTATGCCTACATGATGACATGTTTTTGCAATTTTATTAGTTTTTAACTATTTTTGATGATTTTTAGGTCATTTTTTTAATTTTTTTGCTTGTTTTAGTTAGCTTTTTCTTTATATCATGCTATTTATTTTAGAGATTGACCTTTAGAGCTTGAGAGTCTGGTATTCTTAAGGCTATACATGGAGAGCTCACTGCTGGTGAGCAAGAGTGGTTTGGAGCTGTCGGCTTTGGCTACGTACTAAATCTACCCACTATCCAGGTAGATCAGGCCTATCTGACTACGTTGGCTCGGTGTTGGAATGCATGGACCAAAATATTTCACCTACCTATAGGTGAAATGATAGTTAATTTAGATGATGTTTATAGGATCTTTAGGATCCCCATTGATGGTGAGGCCATCGTCTCTTCAAATTCTGGCACTAAGGAGTCTATCTTCGATGCCATCTTTGGTGCTCGAAGTGAGGAGGCTCAGTGCGTCATTAACCACAAAGGGGTCCACATTAGCTATTGGAAGGGGAAGAATGTCTTCTCCATGCATGAGGCCATTTTCATGCACCTAGTGGTGCAAGTTGTGCTTCTAGACTCCTCGAGCATGAGGATTCCTTGGAACCTTCTAGCTACTATGCGTAGAGTTGTTCAAGGCTCTATCTGACAACCATTGCTCCTAGCCTAGGGGAGTACTCTACTATGTCAGTTGTACCATGAGCTATACTAGATTACTAACAAGATCCATCGGGGGATCAGCTGTAATCTACTACTTCATATTTGGGGTTGGTAGTATATCAAGATAAAGGGTCCTAGGGAGCTGCCATTGCACATTACAAATATTAATGATTCATATTAGTGCTACATTACCTACTGGACTCAAGAGGAGGAGGGATTATATAGTAGGACCCATGTTGGCAACATCCAACATTACATTACCCAGTTTGTAGGACTTGGGCCAGATGATGTTGAGTGGAGACCCTATATGGAGTGTTCTAACTGGCCTAAGGCTGGTGAGTGGCTTCGAAAATCTCATCGAGATAGATGATTACTCAGTTGGAAGGTTGAGATCAGAGAGTACCAATTTTTCTCTCATGTCCTGCATCAGTTTGGCATGGTGCAGGACATCCCGGAGATCTCATTTTCCTATAGGCACTTAGATTTGGAGAGGGATCTATCGTGGATCCAACCTCTAGCTCTAGGTTATGCTCTAGATGACTTCCATGAGACTAGAGTTTACACAGCTACGACCACTCTAGAGTATGACAAATGGTGGTCTATGTTTCATTGGTATGGGATAGGGTATCTGGGCCAAGCTGTAGATCAAGCAGGGGCAAAAGTGGATCCTGATGGACACAACGTATGCCAATGGATAGAGGGCAACTGGGGCGTAGAGACTATAGCTGAGGAGGCTCCTAAGGTTGACCTTGAGGAGGAGTCTCTCAAGTAGGGTGAGGTCCCTCCTAATAGTGTAGAGGGACTACTCTTGGAATAGGTGGCTGACCTGTAGAGTTAGCTGGGGTGATTCTAGACATAGCAGAGGGATCAGGACACTACTATCGCTAGTATACAAGTATAATTTACTAATAAAGATCATCGACTAACATAGGTAGAGTAGTAGATTGCTAGCTTGATAGCATAGGCTATAGCAGTAGAGACCCAGGTTGGCTATTTCACCCATGCTCGTGACTTGGCATTGGCATAGAGGGATACGATAGTAGCAGAGCAAGATCTGCTTAGGGCACAAAGGGGGATCCTCCATCCTCTCAGGTGATTATGGTGCCTTCGATGGCACTAGTAGTAGTACTACCAGGTGGTTAGGATCCTATGGTAGAGATCAAGTGCTTGCAGGGTTTTCTTATGAGTACCAATGACATGCATGCATCTAGGGTTGCTCAGGTGGACTAGCTAGTTGGGTATATATAGATGCTAGGTGCAAAGTTTCTCAAGGATCTATATGCTCCATAGTCCTAGAGGACTAGATCTAGGACTACCATACAGTCTACTACTAGCTTGAGCCATCACACCCATTGAAGGACACATAGGTACTCTAGCACACATGGCGACAGTAGGCATACCAGGACTAGGGAGGTAGGGTAGTCTACTGCAACATCCAGTAATAGGTCCTAAAACATAGAGGTTCCCATTGCACAGGTTGTAGTTGGGTGAGTGCTAGGTCTCTTTAGGCTATGTGGTACTCAGGGTTCTCAACAGGATCCACAGAAAACAATAGGGCAATAGGCAGAGTAGGCTCCTGAGCATAGTACTGAGGGAGGTAGCAAGAGCTCCAATACATGGGGAGTAGATCAGAGCTAGAGCTTTACTGTTGCAAGATACATTTTTGATACATATCATTTTTGGTGTAAGAATGAGGACCTACACATTTGTAGCCTGAGGGTATTTTTGTACTCCTGATGTACTCTAAGACACATATTTATATATGATACGACTAATCATTATTTTATGGCTCATTGTTGTGTACTCATTTATTTTTTATTTTTTATTTATGTGATGCAAATGGATGCAATGCTTATGTTATGCTGATGCTATATGATGTGATGTATGGATGACATGCACTAAATAACTATTTGATTTATGATGATGATATGCAATGATCTAGATGCTTAGATGTGTTTTTTTATGGAGGCATATGGATGCGATGTTATTTTCTTAAAAGAATATTTGATATTGCTTTCTTTCCATTCATTAAGGTATGTAATGATTTATTTACATGATGCTAATCTAATGTAAATGAACCTGTATGCTTTAATCACTTAAAAAATAAGGAATGAATACAAATACGTTTATCAATCTAATGGATGATGCCACAAAATGTATAAAAATCATGAATGTAATTGAAAATCCTTAAAATAAGAATTTATTCAATTAATCACCCATATATGTAATGCAATGATATGCGATTTTTATGATGCAAATGATATAATGTGTCATTCATTTTTCTTTTGCAAATTTTGAAAAATATGCACGATATAGTCAATGGTCGTATAAATATTATTTCTAACATCCATCCGGTATCTATCCTATATGTTGATTGTGCTTTATATAATGATGTATCATGGATTCAATACTTTGCAATTTGATGATTTATATGGTTGCAATATTTGACATTTTGTTGCTATGGGAGAAATTTTTTAGGTTTTCCATGAGACTCAAACACCATAATATACTTCTCAAAAGTTGCATACTAACCACACTATACTTCTAAGATAAAAGGCTTTTGGTAGGAAAGACCCTAAATTTTTATTATCCCTATGTGTGCAAATGATTATTTTAATATAAGACATGAGCATTCCTCGATGTCAGGTGGGATTCTTTCAGCCCATTGCTAAGATAGGGGTTCCACAAATGTCTTATCCAATCTCAAATTTAGATTTTAGTTGGACTAAGCCACTAGGTAATGCAGGACACCTGAAGCTAGCTCTTCCACATTCAAACATTGGTCTTGTTCATAAGCAAGGTGCTAATGCATCAGACATATCATCATGCATAAGGTATAATAGTGTTGACAATTCTAGGGATTCAGGCTCATTCCTTTCTATCCTTCCATTTTTGGGATACTTGCTCATATGTAGTGAAGCAAGGGAGTTGATTCCATCTTCTTTTTTAAATGTCTTTGGATCTTCATTTTATCTCTCTTTGAACTAGATTTTGGATCTTCATTTGATCTCCGCTCAAACTTTTAATTTATGATCTTCATTTGATCTTCACTTTTGAAATTCACTTTGGACTTTTATTTAAGCCTGCTTTCTGATCTTCACTTGATCTTCACTTTTTGGCATTTACTTTTGATAATTTTCTTAGAAACTTTCCTCTAGGGAGATTTATTTGGAAAAACTATTTCTGGTATATCGATTAATAATATCGATATTATGATATCAATATGGGATATCACTCTGGGGATTCGATCTATGATACCGATCTAGGGTATCAATCATGAGGATTGATGTGGGATATTGCTCATTTTATCGTAAGTAATGGGATTCTGAATAGGGAACTAACCTATCCTTTTGCCAACTGCCAACATTTCTCATACCGTATGCACAAAGGGATAAGCAACAATAACTCTTTTCACTTCATGATACCCAGTCCTGCTTCATGGCTTTCATCTTCCCCTAGTCCTTGTTAGGATTGTTTAAATTTGTTTATTAGTGATAAGCTTCTAATATGCTAAGGGCTATACTAACTAAACCTTAGCTACAAAAGCAAAGTAAGCTTTCTACCAAATCTTGATAAGACCACTAGGTATGGCTGAGTGATCGTAAAACACTAGTATATTTCCACAACAACATTATAGGTTGTGTTGAAAAACATAATTACTCACATGAATGATGGATTATGATAAATGCAGATATGCATGATTTAAACACAAACATGGCATCATTTGTAATACTAACAAACACAATGCCTTCTATTACAGAATGCAATGGATGATGAATACCTATATGCAATGTAGTAATGCAGTGAAAGCATGTGTAAATGCAAAATTCAAATGCAAATGAAAATGTTTTTGGATTTTATGCTTTACCATTTTTTTTGGATTTTATTTATTTAATAATTTTAATGGGTTTTGAGCCTCATAATTGACCAAATGACGAGTACATGCCTCTAGAGTCTTTATATTAACCAAGCGATTTTTAAGAATCCTTGGAGCTTTTAGGATTGATCAAAGAAATTATGTGTACCTTTGGGACGTTTTGGGATGACCAAGTGATTTTGGGAATCCTTGGAGCCTTTGGGGTTGACCAAGAAGTTTTTTAGAAATTCTTGGTACCTTTTGCATTTGACCAAAGGATTGACAGATGCCTTTGGAGATTTTTAGGATGATCAAGTGATTATAAGCAAATCCTCGAGGCTTTTAACTAACACGACCAAGCGGTTTTAGGAACCCTTGGAGCATTTTGGGATGACCGAGCGGTTTTGCACACCCTCGGAGCTTTTGAGGTTGACCAAAGGGCTTATAGTTGCCTTTGCATCTTTTTAGGATGACCGAGTGATTATAAGTAAATCCTTGGGGATTTTAACTGACACCCAAAATGACTTATGATATGCTCCAGTATAAAATCTACTATACGAGCTCTAGTTGTCATTGTTAAGGGTATTGCTTCCACCCACTTTGTAAAATATCAGTAGCCATGATTATGAATGTATGTCGAACCAATGACAAAGGAGAGATCTTGCCTATAAGATCCAATCCCCATTGAGCAAATTACCAAGCTACTTGAATGGGTTGTACGACATGCGATGGCAAGTGTGTAATATTAGCATGATGTTGGCATTTAATGTATTTCTTGATATATGCATTACACTTCTTCTCCATAGTAGGCCAATAGTAACCCATTCGAAGGATGCGCTTGACGATGGCCATGCCATTGAAATGGCCATCGTATGTACCATCATGGGCTTGTGAAATCACCCATGATGCCTCATGGGGCTCTAAGCAACGAAGGAGAATTCCATTGTAGCTTCTTCGGTACAAGATGTCTCCTATTAAGACATATTTTGTTGCTTTCAATTTAAATGTGTGCTTCACGGCATGCGGTATTCACTTTGGGTTTATACTAAGATTTAGGAAGTCTTTAATTTATGACATGCAATTTTGATAAATCTCAACTTTGACTGCCAAGATGAATTGCTCCCCCTACGTATTTATTTTTGCAAATGCAGACTCGAAAACAACCCTATGGTGAATGGTAGTGCCACTCCCCATGGGACTCTGAGAGGTTAATGACCCCCAAGGTGCCTTCTTAAGAAAGTCTTCAGCTCTACAAAACTATTCAGCTTGTGGTTCTACACTGATCATGTTGACCGATTATTTGTTATCATAGACTACACGCTTTGTTGTTGGATGCAAGAGCCTCTTGACATGGATGGTAGTGAAATCAATAGATGGATTCTAAGGGATTAAATATCCTAGAGAATCCATGGTATCTAAAAACCCATTTGATGATCGATGGATTTCCTCAATGTCATACCATTCAAGTTTAGCCAAATATGTGTCAACTAGATCTTTATAGGCTTTAAGTATGGGATATCAACACTAAAAAACCCCTTGACTTGATTAACTATGAGCAAGGAGTCACCAAAGATATTCAATCTCTTAATATTCATGGTGATGGCTATGTGGAGGCCCAGTAGTAGGGCTTTGTACTCAGTATTATTTTTGGTGCACAAAAAATCAAAATTGAATGACAAGGGCATTAGAGCTCCTTGTGGCATGAAGAACACTATTCTGGCACCACCCCCTTGTTCGAACTTTGAACCATCAAAGAACAGAGTCATATCAAAAATTTTCTTTGGCTCTTTAGGTTTAGGAGCTTCAAATATGACTAAGACTACATCATTCAGAAGCTCAATTGTTAGAGGCCTACTGTTTGACAGTGGTGCCTCAGCTAATTGATCTGCTATGACCTATCCCTTAGTGGACTTCTGGTTTATGAAGCCTAGATCGAATTCCATAAAAAGCATGATTCATTTTACAGTACATGTATTATGATAAGTATTACTCATGTACTGCAAAGAATTATGTTTGGATATAACATACATCGTATGACTTAACATATAGTGTCATAATTTCTTTGTAGCGAACACTACTACTAAACACAATTTTTCCACGTATGCATACCCGAGCTCATAGCTCACCAAGGTTCAACTAATATAATATATGGTCTGTTCTTTGCCTTGCATGTTCTTTTGGGCCAACATGGTTCCCAGTGCAAAGTCAATTGCCAATATATATAGTAGAAAAGACACCTCTAGACTTGGTGGAGCTAGCACTGGTGATGTTGCTAGGTATTGCTTTATCTCAGTGAAGGCTACCTTGAAGTACTCATCTTAGTTGAATGGGACACCCTTATGTAGTAGTCGATTCATGGGTCGATATTTATCTGATAGTTGGGTGATAAATCACTTTATCGAGGATACATTTCCCTGAAGGCTCCTCAATTCCTTAATATTGGTGGGAGGACGCATTGAAAAAATTTCCTTGACCTTCGCAGGGTCTATTTCGATGCCTCTCTTGGAGACAATGAACCCTAGTAATTTTCTAGAAGTTACACCAAATATGCACTTCTTAGGATTCAGCCTGACATTGTGCTCTATTAGGTGATCGAAGACTTTCCTTAAGACCTCTGCATGCTCTTCTTGTAGTAATGACTTGGCTAACAAGTCATCAATATAATCTTCAAGAATTTTGTGCATATAGTCATGAAAAATTTATTTCATGGCCAGCTGATATGTGGCACCAGTATTTTTGAGGCTGAATGGCATAAATTTATAGAAAAGTGTTTCCCATGGCATTATAAATGTGGTTTTGTGTTGGTCTTCAGGTTTAATACGAATTTTATTGTAACCAAAAAAATTGTCCATTAAGGAGAGTATTTCGTGACTTGCAATTGCATCTATGAGAGAATCAACATTGGGCAACATAAATGAATCTTTGGGTGTTGCCTTATTTAGGTCTTTGAAATTCATACAAATATGGATTCTTCCATCGGGTTTTCCCATGGGTACCATATTGGACACCCATTCTAGATAATCGATGGAAATCATAAATTCCACATCCAACAACTTTTGTAGCTCATCTTTCGCCATTAATGCTACTATTGGGTGCATTTTCCTAAGCTTTTGCTTGAATGGCTTCTTTATAAGATCTAGCAAAAGGTTATGCATAACCAATTTTGGGTCTAGACCTGGCATATCCTTGTACGACCAAGAAAACAAATTTGGTCTCTCTTTTAGCAGAGGGATGAGGGTAGCCCACTCATTTGGAGTGAGGCTCTCTCAAAATTTAACCTTCTTTGCACTAGTGGTATCATCAATGATATCCACCTCAAAGGTTTCCTCTATCGACATATGCAATCCCTCCTCAAGTTGGTGAGGCATAGGAATTAGATGGATGTCATCAGTCGATTTGATTGGTTCTGTGTTGGAAGCATTTTTGACATGATAAACATCATATGCACATCTTGGTGCAAAATGGAAAGGTTGTAAAATTTCTTCATTGGGGAAGAAATCCTCAGGCTCAACGGGTGAATCAACGCGATCCCAATCGATAAAATATTTGTTAAGATACAATGGTTTAGACGGATCTACTGTATTGTAGAGTGGAGTGATCAAATCAATGGAGACCATGTTTATAGAATGGAATTGATCTCCAGGACCACATGGCTGACCTCTATGATATCTGCATAGTTCTCATACCCACGATATGGCTCTAATGACATAGGCACAAAAGGGTCTTCCCTATGAGGATTGTGAATAAATAGATTCTCCCTATGCACTGAATGCAAAATATGATCATTTGGCTCATGGAGTTGCATGTAGGTCGACAAAAGGAGATTAACCAATCGATGGATTTGATTCAGGTTTAACCGTCTTGCTCTCAAATGTGGATCAACATGTAGCTGCCTATAGACCTCATCGATTTAGATGGGTTGGTGATGGTACCATAAATAAGGAGGACCAAGGTAGAACCTCTATAGCTCATATTATTAATCACTATCATAATAGAATCCTTCATTCACCCCCACTCCTGGAGGACACTCCTCTAAATGAGGCCCCATGAATCTTACTTCTTGCATGTTGTCATCGCTATCCAAAAAAACCAGATAATTATACCTCATGTACGATGCTATCAATAAAACTAGCTCGATCTCTTCTCCTGAATGATCAATGTTGGGAAGGATATCTTTGATATCCTATACCAACTCAATAGGTAATAGATGACGTGCATATAAAGGCCTTACATAAGCACCTTCGACTTCATCCTCAAATTCATCATCATTTGAGGATTCATCGTCTGCATCATAGTCTGGTCCACTTATATCAAAGGTGGAATTTGCTTCGTATTCATTACAAAGATCTCCTAGCTTGAGATCACCTGTAGTAATGGGATTATACCCCAGCTCATCTGTGTCATCGACTGCATCATAGGTTTGGTGTCCCAGTTGATCTCTTGGGTTCATATCTGTCTTAGTCTGCTCAAGGAGCCCTTCACGATGATCTTTGAATGACTCAATGGTGATGACAAATATCATAGGGTGATTCTTCCAGAATTTGAAGGGATCTGAATGATATGGATTAAAATACACATTATCCACCATACTAAGGTACATACGATCTAGGGATACCACAAGCAAATATTCCTACCCTCGTATCTCCTAAATTGAATCTATCAGTGACTAACTGATAATGAGGTTCCAAGGGAGTCCTCCATCCTTGTTCAAAGAGACCAAAGTCATATCCATGCCAATGAAATATCTCAAAAATATGCATGGCATACTTCGGATTAGACAAATAATGAACGTTTACTATGAAAGGTTCCTCATCATTTTCATCCATGGGCTGTCATGTTGGAACCTGATATAGCCCCATATAGATGAATTTAGTTTGGTTAGACGACTCTCCCAATGGAACCATTGATCCAACTGGATAACGATGAGCAGATGGTCAAACCATATCTTGCACAATCTTTAGAATTGATTCGAAGGTCACATTTTGTACAAGGTACTCGCCTAATCTAGTATTAGCGAGATGTACCATCACCTGTTATGTAGATGATCCTGTTGGAGATGCAGGTGAGGCAGGCTGAGGTGCCTCCTCGAATTTATCTTGGGGTTCCTCAAATTCCATGGGAATGGGAATGCCCTCGATGATTGGCTTGGGCTCACACTTTTTCTCTTTCTTGCCCATATTTGCCTTCAACTTCCTATCATCTCGATGCATGACTGATACCGATAGTTTCAAGGAAGTGGTAATGGTGTGCTCTAATATGTATGACACATATGGAATTGGTTGAGCATGCGCTACCGATTTACCTCGTAGTTTCTTTATTGATGATGATAGTCGAACATCCAGGTGCATTGATGGGAGTATGAAACCCCTAGGAAAATTTTATCGGTTCACAAACTTAAATGGCTCCTCATCCAAAGCTACTATGTGAAACAGTCTCTCGTGAATATATTTCATGCACTGATGCAATATCGATGGGACACAATGCATTTCATGAATCTAAGGCCTACCGAGTAAAATGTTATACTGCATGGCCCCTTCTATCATGTGACACATTACTAAAATGGTCTTTAGACCTACCTGCATGAGTAGGATAATTGTGTCGATAGTCAAACATAGTGCATCATTAAATGCTCTCAATGTAAATTTAGTTGGCACAATGTGTGATTTAGGTAGCTTCAAATGACTCAGCACCTTGGTTGTTATTATGTTGATCGATGAGCGAGTATCGATCAAGACCGTTTTAAATGGCATATGATTCACACATGTGATTATGTGCAATGGCGGGTCGACCGTAGTTGTAGAAACCATCCTTATCTCATGATCATAAAATTGGATCATCGGTTCCTGACACTACTATACATGTCCCATGAAATTAGTAAATACATGCGCATCTTGGGCTTGTAATTCAATGGAACTCAAAATGTCCATAAGAGTCTCCTTGTGCCTCGGGGACTATTGTATTAATTCATATATTGACAACTTCACAGGATTTGTTTGTAGGTTTTGGACCAACCTTCTCCTTATGGTCACCACCAATCTTGTCAGTGGGCCTAGAATATTTTGTGCTAGTCGTTGATTCGATGTGGCTTGTATTTGAATGGGAGTATGAGGTCGATTCTATTTTTTTTATCTCCCATGCCTAGTGACAATGTTGACCATGCCTACTAAACCTTGGTTAGGTGGTTCGACTCGCACCTGGTTAACTTGACCAACGTTGTTTTGAGGTGCCTCATGATTTTATAAGGGGTTCTTGTAAATCCCTATATTTTGATTATCGGGCGCCTATGGGTTGTGTGGCACTACAAGCTCACCCTTGTTGATCATATTTTGCACCAGGTGTTTGAAATACCAACACACCTCGATGTCATGACCTTTAATTCTATGAAAGATGTAAAATAGATCATCTTGGAACCCCTTTGGTTTGGGTTGATTGGGTTCTATCATCTTGACTTCAGGCAATCTGATTACCTTGGCCTCACATAACTGATGGAAAATAAACATCACCAATTCCATAAATGGTTTGAACTTGTGAGGCAGGTGTTGATATTTGTTCTTGCCCTTATAATTGTTGTTGCGCTTGTCATATTGCACAGGGGGAGGTTGGGCCTGATAATTCTATTTCTTTTGCCCCTTGTCCTCCTATTGGAGATTCAATACCACTTGATTTACGTGGGTCTACTTGCCCTATTTTTTTTGGCACTCTTCTTTTGTTCCTCTCTCCTATTTTTGAGCTTCAATTTGCCTCCTTGCAACTTGATGTCCTCAATCACCTTGGCTTGTGCCAAAGCCTCTTTGAATGTAGGATACTATTGTAGCGACAATAGTAATGAGATGTGCTTGGCACAACTCTTCATAAATATTCAAGTTAACTCTATGGTAGGAATAGGGAATGGCAACTTTACCATTAGTCTCCTCCATCTATTTTTGTATTGCTCTATTGGATCGTTGTCACACTGAGCCAATGCAGCCAGATCAAAAATATTGACCTGCATCTTGATGCTAAAGGAATAGTGTTCAAGAAATGCATCATCTAATTACTCAAAACTAGTTATGCTATATTTATTTAGCTGATTAAACCACTCTCGGGTCAGCCCTAAAAGTGTCATGATGAACATACACAACAATAACGCATCATTGCTTGCTATCTAAAAATAAGCATCCAAAAAACTAGTGGTGTGTTCCTATGCGTCTTAATCACCCTTAAAATTATCTAACCTAGGCATATCAAAATGCTAAGGGTAAGCTGCAGTAGGCACAAAAGGATTCAAAGGCTCATTATGGATTTTCCTCAATGTCGACTTTTGAATAGTCGCACCTTATCTCTCAATGGCTTTAATATTCTCGGCTAAGGCCTTATAGGCATCTTAATACATAAACTCCTCCTCCCTAAGTTGACATGGAGGTGGCTTAGGAGGTACTATCTTCCTTGTACGATATGGATTTCATTGCTCTTCCTCCTCCTCAGCTCGGGATCTTTCAATATATTCTTGTTCGTATCTATCTCCCATTACTACTTCATGCTGCTTCTGCCTTTGATTATCGAGCGGTGGTGGCCGCTCCCTTTGTTTTGCACTAGCATGAGTACGAGTATCTCTATGCTCTTGATGCATATTGTATTGTGAAAAGGCCTTCCTATGCGTATGCTCTCTTTGTTCATCCTAAGGATATAGGCCAGCCCTAGCTAACCTATCCTCCTACTCCATGCATTCCTTCTGGGTAAGGATACGCTCTTTGTGCATGTGTTGCTCATATAAACTTTGTCACATGAGCATTTATGCATGAATATTTTTATATTCAATGCACTGCCTCTCTAGGCGAGTGTCCTCCAACTGATCATGGAGTATTTGGTTTTTCTGATCTGATGCTAGTCGATGTGATCTATCGATCTGGTTAGCCATGGGAGGCCTTTGGCATCCATGCTCTGTACGAGAAACCTTATGGGTTTTGTACCCATAATATTAATGTATTGTTCCTTTGACTCTATTTGTGAATATGGAATTGGCCTCCTGCTATGTCCTATACTGTGAACCACTATACATAGATAGTGGGTGTGTGACATGAGGGCATTTAGAAACCTCCCCATGTCCTCTAGTAGTGTAGATGACACTCATGCTACGCTCACTCAGGGATAGAGTGGATGGATCAGAAGGCTTGTAGCCTAGCTGCTCTATAACACTACCTAGACCCTCTAGCTGCCTAGACTGCCATCGCTCATGCAATAATGTACCATTATCTCCAACCTTTGATATATCAATGGTGATATTGCATGGTGGACCATGCATGGGAGTATGGTTAGACCTATGCTCGGTAGCAAGCCTTTCTACCTACCCTTGAATGGGTGGGTATCTAGTACTTCTATACTCAAAAGGTGGATCCATAGATCCTCAAGTGGACTTAGTACATAAGGGCACCAACCTGGTCCCCTACACAACAAACTCTTCGGTCGATCCTATGGACGTGCGTGCATTGTGGTCTCAGTAATCACTCTCAAGTGTAACACCCTCATGCTAGAAGGTTTCCTATTCTATCCTATACCTAGAGGAGTGTACTAAAGCTCCTCTATTTGGGGTTTGCTCTACTGGCTCCCATCGTGTCGATTTATCTCCTCGAATACTAGCTGAACGATGTTCGGTTCGCTCATGTGGTTGAGGAATTGACACATACTATTGTGAATTGGTTAGGGGTTGGTCATCGACATTGGCTTTGGACCTTTTTTGACCACCCCGTGTATCCACCATTGTGTACCTAGAGTCTAAATGTATTATTATTAAGCAAACAAGGTATACAATAATGATTATCTCATTTTAAATTTTAAAAGTGAGTCCTAAACTGTTTGATGTGTTTTCAAGATTTGTTGTATCAATGTAGAAACTCTTATCATGTTTTGCAAAACTTGTTGGATTTTATTCTCAGTTTGATGGATTTCACCTATACGCTCACAGCTTGACAACTTGACTATGAACTCCAAGTTGTGTAAATCCCCCGTGTGTGGTAATGAATCCCACACCCGGATAAGGAGCACAGGTCCTCCTAGATCCTCACCTATTTTACCCCTAGTCAACGTTATACCCTCTAAAGAGAATACATGCAAATTTTCTAGGCTACAAAAGGTTCTTGGATCTGGTATTGGTCTATATATCAAGGGTTTATAGGATTTGGGCCAACGGATGGAAGTTACGCTCACCGTCGTTGAACCCTACTAGTGGTTGGACGTCAAGCCCAAATCACTAGCATTTAAGTTCCAAGTGGTGTGTGTGGTTCCTTTTAATGCACATAAAAGAAATGCATCATATAGCATACATGCTCATTTTCTAAATGCTATGCAAGTGAAAGATATTTCAAATTTAGAAAATGCAAGCTATTCTAGATGCTCTTTAAGACTATGCATATTACGATGCTAATTCACCACTGATTGGGCCTCATACATGCAAACCATCAACACATCTCTATCAATCATGTTGTAGCCTAGGGCATACTGCAATCGGAGGTATGTTGTTCCTAGTAACGCCTTTCTATTTAAAGAAAAATATGAAAGCAAACTAGGACAATTGATTTACCATTTTCTTAATTATTTTCCTAATTTGCATTTGAATTAAACCTACTATAAAAACATAGAGAGCAAACAATTAATAGAAGCCTGAAAATAGGATCTACCTAAAGTCCTGCATTATCTAATATTCTAAATTTTACTGTCTATGTTGTCAGTAGGAGACCGCAGGTCTGATCTATGGTTCTGACTGTAAACCATGCTTTGTACCTGTGGTTCAGTTGTTGGACCATAGCTAATACTTGTGGTTTGTACCTGCAAGTGCAAAAACCAATAAAACATAATCAAATCCTATAAATGTAGGGTTTGACCATGATCACCGTCTGTAACCACCAAAAATTCTCACATGCAATGACATATCCTATTGCAATAAATGATAAAATTATAACATGCATACAAGAACACGAAATTGACAACAAATGAATTGATAAGAAATGCGCTTTATTCCATTGTATTCGAAGTCAACATAAAATTGCAAGTACATCCCTCTTAGGGATAATCATTTTGATACAATATTACAATAGGATTGCACAATTGTTTTCCCTCTTAAGGGTAGGTGTGATTTCCAAATGCATTTCAGGATGACACAAACTGCTCTAGGGTGGAGGTGCCCTCTTCTTCGCGATGGGGAAGGAACTTTATAGTTGGTTCTCCTTTGAAATTGTTCCCTGCGGTCAAGAAACAACACAAGAATGTCAAAAATATAGATAGCCTATCATGATGAAGCCCTTTTAGGTAAATTTCATAATGACATCATTGAACATGTATAATCAAGAAAACATGAAAAGTGCTTCTAAGCTATGCAAATCGAATCAAGATTCATATAATAGCATAAAGATAAGTAGCAGCTACACTATGCATTGATCAGATATATAAAATGAAGCATAAACATGCATAAAGAAACCATTTAAATCCTAATTGAAGCATAAACATAAATAAGCTAAACTAACCTAAGTCTACGGTCAAAAGTCTGCTAAAATGTATTTAAACCATGAAAATGATTAATCTAAGCTAGTTAACCATACAAAAATGAAAATAGGAAGGTGGTTATACCTCTAATGCAAACCGCAGCTCTAGTGAGTGGTCTATACTATAAATTGAAGTTGTCAGTCGTAGTTAACACTCTTATAGGTTTACCCTCAATTCCATGGGCAGTGGGCTTGAACTCCTTGTCTAATTGATGTTCAAGGGTCACCTTCGATGTCCTTCTGACAGGTTTGGTAGTTGAATCACTGTCATGGGTCTTCTTTTACCTGGATTTGTATTTCTTGATCCTTCTAGGCTCCTAGAACTTCCACAAAAAATTGATATTTGGGTGAATAGCAAAGTGGCCTTCGAATGAATAAATTCAGTATGAAATTCTACAGGGCTTCGCTTCTCGCTTGATTAATTCACTCTCTCTCGATAATTCGTCAGCACTTCGCTATACAAATCATCTATCTTCTCCCTATTTGGATGGGGTATTTATAGTATGCCCTAGGACTGGGGGTGGCTTCCTAGAAAAGCCAAGATCAAGAAGAGGTGGTTAGGACAGTTGGAATGGAAGCCTCTCAAATCTTTCATCCATTAACTACCTTCTTCTAGATCAAATGGTAGTTACAAACGATTTGGCTCAGATTGAAGGCCAACTGAACTCCAATTAAGACCGCATGTCACAAACTACGGTCTAGACTATAAACCATAGGTCTCCACTATGATTCAGATGTAAACCATAGGTCTGGGCTATGGCTCAGACTGATTAGGCCGAAGAGCCCAAATTGAGTGGTTAGAACCACTGCTCTATCTTGAAATCTGTTCAAGATATTTCATATGGTCTTGTAGCATTTCCATATGAGTAGTCACCCTCGACATGACATGTTTTAGGTGTCTACACTCCTGCCCAACCAAATAATTTGAAAAAAATCCCACCTAGCATCTGAACCAAAATGTGGAAAAAATACAGAGAAGGCACTCCTACCAATACAAAGAAATTTAAACAACCTAGGAAGTAGGAAAAAAAATACCATGAGTATACAAACCCACACAGGGAAGAAACCACAAATCGTTAGGGAAATACCAAAAAACCAAAAGGATTATAAAAACCATCCTTCACCATAGGGTGGAGCAGAGAGACTGTGACCACAAAAAGTCTAGCCCAAGAAAGGATGGAAAACAAGCAAGGATACTTGAAGATCAAACGAACTATGCAAAAACCGCATCCTTCATAGGCCTAGAAAGTGGAACAGCAAACTGAGGATCTACACAGTTCATGAAATCCTCTTACAGTGAAGAGAGGAACCTACAAAGATGCCAACTGAAGCAGAGGAAGCAGTAAATGTAGACCAATAAACCACAGGAAAGAGACAAGAAATTTCCCAAAGAACCCAAAAGGAAGGAGTCACAAGGAAAACTAGTTGTAGGCATTACACACAGGTCATCCCAAACCAAAAGGATGTAGCCAAAAATACCAAACTATCTTCAGCACCACCAAAAAATAGCTTCAGGTAAATTGCATCAAGTGTATCAAGTGGAGTCTATTACAACTCTAAAAAAAAACATGTCTAAAGACCACTCTTAAATTTTACAATAAGAGTAGGTGTAGGATCTTTAACATGATGCAGAACATGCAAGTAGTTGAACTGATATATATAGTCCTAAACAAACATATGGCTTTCTTGCCTCAAATGAAGCCAATGGATGAGAAAATCATCATCATAATTTGATGGATATAATGTAGCCTTCAAGGTTGTGACCAATTCATCCCAAGTGGTGATGGTATTTTGAGTAGTTTTTTGTTCAAAGATCAAGGTCTTAGCAAAACCAAATATTTTTCAACTTATCAAAAGAACCCTTACCATAATTAGGTATTTGGAGTTAGCAGTAAAACCAAGTTTCTATTTCTAGAATCCAACTATTGAGAACTTTGGGATCTCCAGACCCATCATAGATATTCACCTCACATTTGATATGTCAAGTACCATAGAAAATGCACTCCTTTTTACAATAGATTCTTTGAGGCTTAATTAAGTATACCAAATAATTATAAAAATGAAAAATATCACTTCCAAACAAGGAATTTGTTTTCTAAGGTTTTATCAAACAAGTATTAATAATTGTGTGGTATTATTAATACTTAGAATATTAAATATTTATGTTAATAATAAATATTAATATTTGATATTAATTAAATTAACTAGGTAAATAAACCATATTAGGACGAGGTTGGGAGCATTCGAGGGGGTGAGACAGGTATTATGGCTAGATAATCTACAAAAAAGAACCTTTTGTTAGTAGAAGTGTCAACTACTACAACCTAGATTTTGACTATGAAAAATTGGTGATGCAATTTGAAGCAAAGTACCGTACAAAGGAAGTAGTTGAGAAAGTTATTGTTAATGAGTGTATAGGTATTGGAATCCAAACCCTCTCTAGTGTCTCTCCTTCTTCGTTGCCAGGATCTCAATACTTGATGTCTCCTAGGACCACATCGAATTTGAGTACGTCATCCACAGAGGATGTTAAAGTAAGTACCCACTTTATGGATGATTCTTTGTTTGAGAAGTCATCACTTGCTAAATCTAATTTTGTTTCTCATTATGTTGCTCTTATTGAAAAGTTCCCTGTCCAATCTTTGAAAGCTCCATGTGATGGGGCTCAGGAAATTTCTATTTTGATTGGCTCAAGTGTAGCCTTGGGTAGTGAAATATCTTATTTGGATATTTCGTCTCCTCTAAAGGTGGAAAATATTTTGGAGATGGAAAATACTCCAAATAAGGTTTCAATTTCAAAATTTTCCCTCTCTAAAGATGGCTTATATAGAGGGAATATGGAAAATTAAGGAGTTAAAACTTTTTTTGATGACTTGAAAGCTATTACGAAGGAACCTATGTTAGAACAAGTATTTGAGCTTGTCTTAGTTTTGAAAGAGCTTGTGTCAAGCCCAATGAAGTTGAGTTCAAGTAAGGTTCCTCATCTATATGGTCCCCCTACACCCCTCTACCTATTTGTGCCAATAAGATCTCTTTTGATGTAGATGTTTCCAATAGGACCAGAAAGAGCTCCTCTTGTAATAACGGATTTGAGTTGGTTCTTGACTCTAGAAATCAATCCATCCCATATAAAATTTTAAAATTAACTAAGGGGATGATGACCTAGATTTTTTTGGTAAATTTTTGGTAACTCCAAACTTGATTTGGAATCCATGAGAAAATGGGCACTCTTAAAATGGTCTCCTTGAGGTAAAATAGACATCATTGCCCTTCCTAATGGTTTTTTATTGACTCAACTATCCTTATAGGAGGAATTACATAATATTTTAAGAGATAGCCCTTGGTTTTTTTGGAGAAGAAGTCTTTTCCTCTGCATATGGGGAGCTGACTTCAATCTTTCTACCCAAAAAATAAATACAACTCTTATTTGGGTCAAATTGCCAACTCTCCCTTATAATTTTTGGCTTGAGGTAATTCTTAAGGGCATTGCAAAAAATTTAGAGGATTTAGTTTGAACTTGTAACTATAGAAAGTTCTATAATGATTTATGCTCAAATGTGTGTTATCATGAATATTGATTCTGAGAACCATGACTCAATTAACTTTATTTTAGATGTGGGAATGAGAGTTTAAAAAATCATTTATGAGAATAAACCTCTATTCTACTACAGATACAATAATCAAGGTCATTCAAATTCATAGTTCCCCTAGAATAAGAGAGAAACAAAAGAGACTCAAAAAAGGAATAATATTGAACAAATTAATAATGTTGATAATGAGTCTCAAGGTCATCGTTCAACTTCAAGGGATGGTGCTTTTCAGGATAATTCTCCAACCTGAGAACCTCAATTATATTCTCAACTAGATCCTTTAGATATGAAAGTAAAGTCTTTGATCTCTCAATCACTTGCACAAAATTCCTTGAATGCTTGGATTCAAAACAAGATGAGGACAATGAGTCCCTACCAGTGGTGAGCAAAAACAATTCCAGAGCTCCCATAGATGTTCTATTTTGGGAGATGAAAGAACTAAAGATGCAAGGGCTTGTTACAATGGGACAATCAATTAGCTCTTCTAAGAAAAAATTTGGGAGACCTCTAGCAAATACCAAACCCAAATTTAATGAATCAAGTTAGATCTTCTTTGATTTTAAAAAATAAAATATCCTCAAGGATTGTCTAAAGAAGCTTCAAGGGACCAAATCTAAATTTAGTAGATGTCAAATATAATTGTCTTGATTTCCCATAAATTGTAGAGTTTGGTCCCCAAGCAGGAAATACAATTGTAACTTATTGAATTGGCCTATGAGATATATGTTTAGGGGTTTCTTTTGTTTAAATTTTAAATTTGTAGGCTACAGGTGATAATTCATTTGGTTGTTGACTGATAATTTTTTAGATCTATTATTTTAGGTTTTTGTGTTTTCTCTTGAAAGTTGTGTCTCTCCCTTTGCTTGTTGTTTGGGTTAGTCTTTGGATCTATTTTTGTTGCTTATTTTGGCTAGGTTGGGGAATCTTGAAAACCCTATTGTAAAGAGGTTTTAGATCCTTTCAAAACCCTTCCATTTTAATAAAATAAATACATTAAATTAACTAGGTGAGTGATTAATCTAATTATTACCATGTTCTAGAATTAGAAAATCACAATATGAATTTAATGGGATAGGTGAATATTTAAAAATATATACTTATCTTACCCTAAAAATCAAAATTTTATTTTTTTAAGATATCCAAAACAAGATCCTAACTATCGATAACCTCTTTTCTAGAGGAATGGTCATCCCTAATAGATGCCACCTCTATATAGCCAGTTGTGAATCCACTCACCACCTTTTCCTGGTCTACCCCTTCTCCCAAATTGTTCAACTTTTTCTAATCTCCTTTGACTATTCCTAGGTCCAACCCAATAGCATTGAAGAATAATGCTTGTAATGGTTTCTCCCCTTATTTAGTGAGAGGATATTCCCTTTGGTCCTTTTGTTTACCCCATTTCCTTTGGGGGATTTGGAATGAAAGGAAAAACAAGACATTCAAAAATGACCATAAAGAAAACCTCTCCATTGGCATCAAAATTCTAGAATTTGCTAAAAAAATACCACTTTGATCCCCTTCCAAGATGGGAATAAAAATGTCTTCATATGGCTAAGTCATTTGGTCTCCCCAACATGCCCCTTCAATATTTGAATCTATGTAAGGTTGACCACACCCAAGTCAAGTGGATTCCCCCTCTACTTGGTTGTATAAAACTCAAATTTTATGGGAATGCCAAGGTAAACCCATGAAGCTCTAGGGTTGGAGGTGTTATCAAATAGGATAAGGGCCAAATTATTTTGGACTACATAAAAAAATTGAGGGTTTAGACTAGTCATTTTGTTGAAGCAAGAGCCCTATTCCAAGGAATAAATATTTTAGATAAAATACCAATCATGAAGGTAATCATTAAAGTAGATTCCATAAACATCATGAATACGTTGAAAGGATCTCATTTTCTAACTTGGAGCATAGAAAACCTCTTGGATGAGGCTAAAAGATTCATTTTTTAGCTAGAAAACTCCCTAATTTAGCATTTTTATGGAGAGGGTAACAATGTAGTGGACTCAACCAACCTTGGCATCCTTTAGGAGGACCTATCTAGTTGGAGTAGCAACTTCCCTACCACCCTATTGCAATCATATAATAATAATATTTTGGTGTCTCTTGATTGAATTCAGATTTATCCCTACTTTGTGGGGGTCAATTTGGCTGATGTGTTTCTTCTTATGGTTGATTATTGATCCTTTTTCCTCCCCGCTTATGCTTTGTGTAGTTGGGTATTTTTGGACCTCATTTTTGTATTTCTCGGGTGACTTTATCTCATAGCACCATGGTGACGTGAGGTTGGCAGCACCATGGCTACATCGTTCGTAGTAGCCATGGCAATGCATTGGACAGTGCCATGGCTACGTCAATCACATCACCATGGCAACGCATTGGACAATGCCATGGCTACGTCAATCACAACACCATGGTGACATATTGGACAACGCCATGGTTGCATCAATAACATGATGGCATCATTTGGTTATGTGGACACCAAAGTGCCCAGGATGGGTAATGTCATCCCAGTCCTTGGGCACATGGGTATGGCTTCGAATGGATACCACCGGGTCTTGGTTTTGAATAGAAACAGCAAATTTTTTGCTGAATAATATTGGCCTACCTTATTTTAATTTATGTGAATGTGGTTTGATTACATTCAATTTTTTAAAGGAAGTTTAAAATCGTAGGGGTTATAAGGTAGAGTTAAATGTTTTTATTTTTTGTCATTCATTTTGATGGATGCAAAGGGGTGTTCTTGGGTAGAAAGCTTATGTGATAAGAGAAAGGGGAGACATAAGGAGTCATGCAAGGCTATGCTTTTTGTTGGTTTTATTATTGTTTAAAAAAAAATATTTAGATTGATGAATTATTTTCTTATATCCATTCATTATTTGATGGATTATCTTCTTATATCCATTCATTATTTTGATGGATTATCTTCTTATATCCATTATTATTTTAATGGATTATATTCTTATATCCATTCATTATTTTTATTATCATAGAAAATGATGATGGATTATCTTCTTATATCCATTCATTATTTTGATTGTGAAAGAAGCTGAAGCAAAAGGACTTCCAAGCATTATTTATACCTTGTTATCCTACCTTTTTAGAAGGGGGTTGGAAATGATGTAACATTCCAAAAAGCAATAACAAAGATCATTTTCAAAATTTTAAATAGTAGCAAACTTTTGTGAGCAAAATCAAAAGGATGTTTTTTATCATAAAACTAACGTTTTTAGTGTCTTATCATTTTTGCATTTTTAGTGAATTCTAGCCATTGTCTTATGCCATGAAATGGGTTGCAATAGGTGAAGGTCAATATGATGCAATTTCTCTATGTTTAATTTGAGTCTCGCACTTGATTTAATGATATTGTGCTTATGTTGCAGGTCCATTAATTCAGGTTGTTTTATGATTACCTCATAACTTGGAATTTTGTAGGGAGGAGCTTGTTAAACTGATTCAAAATTTGACTTTTTTAGCTAGCCAAATTTGCATTTCTATTAATTTTTTTTTAAAGTTCATTTTATTTCAAGAACTCAACCATTCCATTCTGGTCCATCCATAATTTCATTTTCTTTTTATTTCCATTATGGTCTTTTTCTAGAATTTATGCTAATTTCATTTCAGTTTCATTTCTATTCTGGTCATTTTCTAGAATTTTTGCACCTCCAAACTTCATTAATCTAAATTTTTAGATAAAACACATGTTTTAGGAGGGATACTAACCTACAATTTCACATTACGTTAATATAAGAAGTGAAAGCTAACTTTGCTAACATTGCTAACATGGTAACTTCTACTAATCACTATTAGGGTAGTGGCATAAACATAAGGAAGATAAAATGAACCCACTATCTAAAATTTACTTCATATTAAATGCACGGGCATTAAAATAAGGTGGAAAATTCCACATTTTATCATTTGAAACCTTTTAAGTGAAGATAAAATACTTTACTAACAGGGATTCAAGGTAGCACCAATTTAAAAACCCTAAAAAGAACTACTTTTATTTTACATTTGCTTTTAGTTAGATCTTTCAATCACTAAGCATTGTTTAGAACCAACAAAGGTCCCTTGTTTATGGTCACATGCATTATTGAATTATTTTTAGAATTATTGTAATCTTTTAGATAATTTACCAGAACCTTGGAGAAGTTGAATGTTTATCATTTGGTTTCTTTTGAAGAGATATTTTTATGTTTAATACTCTGCATGTGGTGGTATTTTGCAATTGGAAAAAATATACACTCAAAATTTTTTGTGTTAGAAGGAGGGCCTTATTTTATGCTTTGTGATTTAGTCCTTTCTAATGCTAACGTGGTCAATTTTGATTCAACAATACTATGTTTGCAGGTGCAACATGTTACTATTGACTAGTTTGTGAGAAGCCTTAATAGAATAGATTTAAGTTTCCCAGGTTGGACCCACATATATGCATTGCTACTAGGTCCAAAACCATTGAGGAAATCATTTTTCAAAGTCTTTCTCCCAAACCTAGGAAACCGAGATACAAAATCCAAGGGATAAAAATCTCGTCAAAAAACCTAGGAAACCTAGGAGCCTTCTAATACATTAGGTTTAGAGATGCTTTGCCAAGATTTGGAAAGACTAGCTCTCAGACCTCAGAATTCAAATACCTTTAGTGGGTGTGCACCCATTAGTTCCACCGCAAGAGCTACATCAAGTGTACCCATATTCGTCATCCCGAGTGTGTCAACTACTTTAGTAGGGTCATTACCTTTGGTTTATATGGCCCAAAAACAACAACAACAACCAGTTCCCTGGTTTGGTACCCAAAGTTATCCATTAAGTATACATGGGGATGTCCATGATATACCTAGGCACCTTGAGAGGTTTATCCCTAATTTTATCCTTGATGGTCCTATTTCAGCTGAAAAGCCTTCAAATTTACAAGGATCACATGATTAGGTAGGGAGTTAGTCATGAAGATGTCACTTGTTGACTCTTTCCTAATATATTTGACCAAATGGCTCATGAATGGTACAGGAATCTTCCTACAAGGTCCATTAAATCTTGGGCCCAGTTGGAAGCTGCCTTTGTTAATCAATTTAGGTCATTGCTAGATCCTACCATCATGTATAACCAATTTGTATCATGCAAGAGGTATCCTAATGAACCTATCAGAACATTTAATACCAGATTCTAAAATCTTTACACAAACATGACACGTAATTTTGCAATAGACGTTGCTGTGGCATTGCAATTATACCTCACAACCTTAGACCCGATGACAACCATGTTAAATAGGATAAATCCTCAAGTTACAATGCTGACCTTAGCCTATGCTGAAGCCATGACTATTGAGCAAAAAATGACACCGCATGGTGGCACTATGCCTCAATTTTCCATGTTAGGGCAATATGGCCCTTACAATCAATTTGCCATGATGAATCAATCTGTGACACCTCAGATGCCCATGATGAATGCTTTGCCATATCATCAGTCATACCCATTCTCTCCCATGCTTCCATATTTTTTGACATACCCTAGTGCTATCATTCAACCCACTCCACAAACAATGGTTGCTAATCAGATAACCTTACCAGGATTTGAGGTGAGTAGTACTCAAACCTCAAATGCATATCCCATGGTTGTGCCTCTTCAGGAAAAGGGTCCATGGTGGACCCAAAACACCCAGATTTAAACCTTAGTGCCTAATCTAGAGGTTTCTAATGTCAAAAATGTCAACGAATCTAGGGATGCCATGTCCTAGCCACAAGGATCTAATTTTGAGTTGGAAGAGCTCAAGAGAATGACCATCAAATAGGGAAATGACATCATTCGATTACAAAATCAAGTTGCCAAAAATACCATGCCCAATCAAAACCATAGCCATAGGATAATAGGACCATACAATACGTAGCCTAACAATGGATGCGTACCCAATCCGGTAGCCAATCAGGCCGATGCGTTAGGGGATTGTGATGAGTCAGAGTTATGTGATGATGAAATGCATCACTGTTGCCATGGAAAGTTAGATGCTTTGGTGTATAAAGTCCTCCATTATTTAGAAAATGATGATATGGAGGAAGATATGAATGTGTTATGAGAGGAATAGGATGAAGCTTTGGAAGCCCAGACCGCTAGACATTTTGGGAAAGCTAATCATAAGTATTTTACTAGGAGTTATAAGGATCCCAAAACCTCCTCTACTCCCCAAAACAACCCTATAGTTCCTCCTAATACAAAAGGTGATGTGAATCTGCCACCTCCATTGTTGAAAGCACCTAGGACAATGCCAAAAGTGTCAAATCTTGGAAAATCCACTTATGACTTGGAAGAAGACATGAAAAGGACCAAGGCTAATATCTCAATGTATGAGGTCTCTCAATTTTTGGGGTAGGATAAAATCGAGGGGAAGAGATTGCATTCCCTGAGTCAAATTCATGAGGTTAAATTTGTAGAACCCCAACTTGCTATGATGAAAGAGAAACCATAGGTCCCCCTTTTCTCATAACTGTTAGGATCGTAGGCAAGAATTTACACAACTATTTAATTTATTTTGGTGCCTCGGCCAACATCATACCTCTTGAGATAAGCCAAAATCTAGGACTTAAGCATGTTCATTCGAATAGCAAAGTGGTCAAATTGAATAGATCTATGGTGGATGTAGTAGGTGTTGTAAAAGATGTCCTATTTCAGATCAACTCAGAGCCTAGGGCCCAACATTACATGGATATCCTTGTGCTAAATATTGCTACCAAGTATGGCATGGTTTTGGGCAGGGATTGGAGCAAAAATATCAATGGTTATGTGGTGATTGATTCCTCCCATATGTGGTTTCCATAGAGAGGAGTTGCAAACCAAATTCAGGTAGACAGAGAGCCTAGACTTAGGGAGATGATTACATAGTATAATAAACCCAATGAGATTCAGTTTACTGAAACATAATTGAGGGTTTACAATTTTGACATAGAGGACATAGACAAAGGATCCCAGAATGAGAATCTTTACCATTGTACTTTGGAATAAAACAAGAGGGTGTGGACCCTAAATTTTTATGGGTCTAAATTAAAACAAGGTGCAGGAGCAAGGATAGAGCTCACATGTCCTGGTAGTAAGCCTATGCTTGTTGCCTACAGATTACAGTTCCCAGCCACCAATAATGTGGCAGAGTATGAAGCCCTAATTTTTGAACTTCAATTGGCCCTAAGAGAAAAGGTAAAATGCCTTAAGGCATAGGGAGACTCATATTTAGTAGTCAAATAGGTCAAGGAGTAGTAGACATGTAGAGATAAGAGGTTGAACCTCTAAAAAACCAGAGTGAGAGAATTAATTAATGAGTTTGATGCTTTCAATATTTCCCTCATCTTAGGTCTAAGGTGTAGACCAATTGGTTCATCCAAACCCCCTAACGGGGGTGGAGGTCCAAGGTTCAAATCACGGGCCTCACCAGACTGAATGCTAGTCCCTTTCTTGGTGCTTTCAATGACGTAAAAGGTTTAAAATGATTGTGGCATGGTGGTTATAGGGGCGTATTGTGTGAAGATCTATGTGGTGGCTTCTGGGGTGGACAACACAGAATACTATGGCAGCCATAAAAATTTGGACAGCCTGCTCAGATTCATGGTGGCTAATAATTCCACCATGTAAATTCAAAAAAATAAAAATAAATATTTCCCTCATCTTAAGAAAAAATAATAAAATGGCTGATTCGTTAGCCGTAGCGGCCAGCATGCTTTCACCTGCTGACCATAAAAAATATAAA